>JAFEMH010007632.1:0-81538 GCA_022495995.1 Adenophora triphylla var. japonica
AATAGTTACTTATTTTCGACGGTTGACACGTGTCCGCCGTAAATAGTACACAATATTTACGGCGGTGTATAATATCCACCGTAAATGTTATTAAATACAGGGAAACCAAAATTTCCCTATTCAGTTTCGCGCTATCTCTGTCTCTCTTTCTCTCCTCTAGCTAGGGCACGAATTTCCGACCGCCGGTGACAAGAGTGAACAACGAATCAGCAGGTATAGCGTGTTTACTTTTAATTTTTGGTTTTTGTTGTTCTTGGTGTGGTGGATTATTGAAAATCTTGTTCTATTTCTCTCTCTCTCTCCTCCAGCCAGGGAAATTGACGTTGATTTCTTCGATCAACAACGAATCAGGTATACATTTCTTCCCCCTTTTCTAATTTACTTTTAATTTCTGGGTTTTTTTGTTCTTGGTGTTGTGATTTGTTGTTCTTTATTCTTTGTTGTTGTTGTTGGTGTTCTTTATTCTTGTTGTTGTTGTTCTTCATTCTTTGTAATTTACTGATACATTCAATATGATATTTTGAAATGGAAACCTGCATATTTGAGATAATGACTGGAAAATATACTTGCTGTGGCTCTCTCTTTCTTCTAAGTTTGCTCCTTTGTTTAGTTCAATTGTGTATAAACAACCTCCCTCTTATATCTATACGTTATTTTCATATTTCATGACAACAATGCTAGTGTTTTCAAGTAATAGTGGGGGCTGTTTTGTCCTGTGAATGATTATGTCATGTGTTACTAAATGAGGTTGACTTTGAATGCTAGTTTGCTCCTTTGCTCTATGATTCTTCATCTTAATAGTGAAGGAAAAAAAAGGAAATAGTGAAAGTAGGAAAGAACTCAATAGAAACTGCTAAATTCTTTCCAATTTTTGCTTCATCCTTCTAATTTCAATCCCTTAAAACTGCTGAATTCACCGACTCTTCCCCAATATCATATGTTTAACCTCTCCAGTTTCTATCTCAACCTAGCATATACTTCCTCCGTCCCAGTTTGAGTTCACTTTTAACCCAAAAGGGTTTTCCATTATATGCATTTCCTAACATGACAAAATTTGTGAGTCCCACTTGTTAATCTTACTCATTTATGTCACACACACTTAATTGTGAGCCTTTGTCGATTCCGCTCACTTATTCCACTCACATTAATTTAAATATAATAACACTTTTCTTATATTACCATCGCTCTCCTAAGATAGTACCCTTCGTAGACCCTACACAAAAAATAATGGCGCACTTCAACCTAGTTCCTAAAAATAGTTCCAAATCTTTTGTCCCATGTGCATCAATTCTTTTGCACATCAACCTAGTTCCTTAAATTAGCTTCTCAATTAGGTGGGGGGGGGGCTTGTGAGAGAGAACGAATGAATGTTGTCATGGGGTTATACTATATCATGGGTCCAAGCTCGACTAATAGGCTAGGCTTCAACAATGTATATTATCTATATCGAGCCAAAAGTTGTACATATTTAGACTATGTTTGTTTATGAGTTTATTTTTATTCTAAAATTTGTGTCTCTCGGTCTTATATATAGGTTGTATTTTAACGTTAAAAATATCAAGTCATATATGGACAAAAGTTGGATTGATTTGGGTAATCGGATTTCAAATGAGTATATGTCTGGGGTTGACAACTTTCTCGATTTTGCATTCTCAAAAAAGTCTGTTGGTGTTAAAGAAATATATTTTCCTTGTAAAAAATGCGCAAATCGTTACCAAAAAGACCGTGCAACCGTGAAATCACATTGTATTGAAGTGGGATTTCAAAAAGATTACAAGAATTGGATTAGGCACGGGGAAGAGTACATTTCGGCGTATAAGAATGATAATAATGATAGGACAACTGAAGATGGCATTGAAATTGAATTGGGCGTGCAAGATTGTATGAGGCGAATGGTACATGAAGGGATGGGTATGCCGGATAGTAACCGGCCCGGGAATTGAAGAAATCGTACAATCGAGATGCGACCACCGCAAAGTTTCTTAGACTTTTGAGAGATCTTGATCAAGCCTTGTGGGAAGGGTGTGATAAGTTTACAGTACTCTCATTTATTGTAGAACTTATGCCTTTGGAAGGCTAATTATCGAGTGGCCGATAAAGGGATTTACTTCTTTATTAAAAAATTTCATTAGGGCATTGCCTCGATCGGTGAAAGTGCCAAGTTCCTATCGTGAGGCGTACAAGATGACTGCGATGATTTGGGTTTCAGTTATAAAACGTGGGACGCGTGCATTAATCATTGTATGTTGTTTCGAAATGGCGAAAAACTTACTAAATGTGAAATTTGTGGAGCCTCTAGATATAAGCAACAAGAAGAAGGGGGTAGCGGTGAAGGTGCGGAAACAAGTGGCAAGAATAAACTTTCCCAAGCGAGGTAGCGATGAAGAAAGTATGGTATTTTCCCTTAAAGCCAAGGTTGCAAGGTTGTATTGGTCATCTAAGACCGCGACACTCATGAGATGGCATGCCGAGAAAAGAATAGACGATGGTGTGCTGAGGCATCCTGCAGACTCTCGTGCGTGGAAGGGATTCAATGAACGTTATCCATTATTTTCAAGTGAAATTCGGAATGTTAGATTGGGATTAGCATATGACGGATTTAATCCTTTCAGAACAATGACTATATCTCACAGTACTTGGCCGGTTGTGCTTATGCCATACAATCTTCCACCTTGGTTATGCATGAAACAGCCATATTTATTCTTGTCGGTGCTTACTCAAGGCCCAAAAGGGCCGAGCAACAAGATAGATGTGTATCTCCAACCGTTAATCGATGAGTTGAAGGAATTGTGGGAAGATGGTATATCAACTTATGATGCATCAAGGAACGAGTTGTTTACTTTACGATCTTCACTATTATGGACAATAAATGACTTTCCTGCATATGCAATGTTGTCTGGATGGAGCATTAAAGGTGAATATGCTTGCCCTTGTTGCAATGTGAGACCTCAAGCACGATGGTTGGATCATGGTGGCAAGTATTGTTATATTGGTCAACGACGCTTCTTGCCTAGGAGTCATGCTTTTCGTAAGGATAAAATCTCTTTTGATAGTACTCATGAAGTGAGAGATAAGCCCAAGTTATTATTTGGAACAAAATTGCTTAAACAAGTTGAAAATATGGAAACAGAGTATAAAATAGAAGATGTTATTAAAAAGAGGAAAAGAGAAGAGGGTGAGAAGCAACAAGCCAAGTTGGATAAAAGAAAGGTTCCTAAGTTGTGTCACAATTGGAAAAAGAGGAGTATCTTCTTTGAGTTGCCATATTGGGCAAATAATCATGTTCGTCATAATCTTGATGTTATGCACATTGAAAAAAATGTGTGTGATAATGTGCTACATACTCTGTTAGGTACTGCGGGGAAATCAAAAGATAATGATAAAGCAAGAAAAGACCTAAAAGAGATGAACATTCGAAAACCATTGCATCTGCAAACGCTTCCATCTGGCAAAGAAATTATGCCTCCGGCTCAGTTCACAATGAGTAAGAAGCATAAAGACACATTCTTGAAAGTTCTAAAGGGAGTCAAAGTCCCTGATGGCTACTCGTCAAACATATCTCGTTGTGTACATCTAGAGGAAAGAGCTATTTGGGGTCTTAAGAGCCATGATAGTCATATTTTGCTCCAACAACTACTCCCTTTAGGCTGTTCGAAAAGCGTTGCCTACTTCATTGTAAAAGCCATCATTGAGTTGGCAAATTTCTTTAGGCAATTATCCTCAAAGGTGAATACACTTGCTGATCTCGAAAAGATACAAGATCGGATGGCTGTCACACTATGCGCTCTCGAGAAAATATTCCCACCAACTTTCTTTGATGTTATGGAGCACTTGCCGGTGCATTTAGCCGAGGATGCCTTACTAGCAGGCCCAATACAATTTCGTTAGATGTATCCGGTAGAGAGGTACATCCATATTAAATTTACTTTGAAAAAAGTTAAATTCCTTTTTACATCTGGTTTAGCATAAGTAAATGTTTTTGTAGGTTTCTACTTACATTAAAATTATATGTTCGAAATCGAGCCCATCCCGAGGCCTCCATAGCTAAGGCAATTGTGGCTGAAGAATGCATGACTTTTTAGACTCAATATTTGGATGACATTGTTTAAAATCGTCAGGACCAAAATCTTCATCTTCAAAACCTGGTTTGTTTTTTTTATGTGTCATAATAGTTTATTTTTATGAATTTTTAAACAATAATGGAAATATTAATTTCCAGTAAAACAATGAACACTACTGATTAAGACAAAGTCCAATCGTCCTAGAAGAAATGATGATGAAAGTGATGAGTTAGGCCGCTTTGTAGGAAAAGAAGAGGTAATTACCCTTGATTACATCACACGAGTACAAGCGCATAGATATGTGATTTTCAATACTGAAGATGTTGAACAATACCTAGAGTAAGTGATTCCTTACATGAGGCTTACATTCCTTATATCTTTTATATTTTAAATTAATACTTAATTCATATTTTCAATCTGCTCAGAATGCATCGTGCACATTTGAGGGAGACACTACCTCATAATCAATGACATCTTATAGAGAAAGAACATAATGATAAGTTTGTTAGCTGGTTTAAGGATTATGTAAGTATGAAACCACTTTCATATGATACTTTCAATTTATCATTTTAAATATTTTCTTATTAAATTTTGTTTTTTATAAAAGGTATGCACGACGAAAGATGTAGTGCTTGAAAGAATTATAAGTCTTGCATTGGGTCCTCATATGGATGCGAGGCGATATAAGTCTTACATAATAAATGGTTTTCAATTTCGAGTGAAGGATGTCAATAGACGGAGGAAAACTCAAAATAGTGGAGCATGCTAAATGCAAGTGTGACAAGTTTTGCAAGCCGAAAGGATAATAATCCCATTATAGGGGATGTTAACTTCTATGGGGAGTTGATTGAGATTCTTGAAATTCGTTATAACAACTCAATAAGATTTGTATTGTTTAAATGTGATTGGGTTGATAACCGGACAGGCAAGATGAAAGATGAGCAAAAATTTACTCTTGTAAACTTCAATCACAAGTTGTATAAGGATAATCGAGTTGGTGATGAACTATTCATATTAGCATCTCAAGCTGAGCAAGTTTGGTATGTTAAAGATCCTATAGAAAGTGATTGGAAAGTTGTGATGAGGATTACACCAAGAGATAGTTTTGACAAATATTCAAATGATGATAAACAAGTTTCAGATTCGATTCCACAATTGGTACCATTTTGCTCACAAAATCTGGATGAAAATGTTGCTAACGAAAAAGCATCGTGGGTGCGAGAGGGAGTTGATGGAGTCGAGATTGAAACTACCAATATCAATGATGTTGATGTTGATATGACCGATAATGATGATGTTGATATGGCCGATAATGATGATGATTAGTTTGAGTAGTATTTGTTTAGATCTTATTTGCTTACTATTTACTAAGACAATGTTATTACTTATGTTTCATGTTTCAATCAAACTTGTTATTTTTGTATGGTTGAATATTAATATTGTTACTTCTATATAATATGTATTTGTTTAGATCTTATTTGCTTACTATTTACTAAGACAATGTTATTACTAAAATTTGTGTCTCTCCGTCTTATATATAGGTGGGTTGTGCTGAAACTGTAGTGTGGTGGTTCGGTTGGGAATTGGAAGGAGAATTTGATTGTGGGGGTGTGTTTATTGTTGCACTTTCTTTGTGATTTGTGTGGAGGTTTTGTAGTTGATTTTTGTGTTGAAAATATGCCTCCTAAGGAGAGAGACGTTAGAGGGGGTAGCAACAAGAAGGGTAGACAAAACCCGCCTCCCGTAGTCCCAAATGATCCCACTTCCCCTAATGCATCATTGCCGCCGTTTATGAGATTGATCCAATTGACCTCCGCTCAAAAGAAAAAATGGTGGAATTTGGAGGGTAGGAAATTCCAAGTCACCACTTTCCTTCATTTGTCAGTGTTGAGGGATTTGGGTTTAGAGACATTAGTAACAGAATTGATGACGCAAGCCGGGTTAGGTAATTTCCTGGGGAAGACTCCATCTACGTATTTGAGATATTCACTTGAGTTCCTTTCAACTTTGGAGGTAGGTAAGGGGTCACAAGAAAATTCTATTCGGTTTCATCTGGATGATGAAGCCTATCGAGTGACTTATGATGAGTTGAGGGGAATCTTTGGGATTGATCAGCCGAGAGGAAACTGGGTGGAGGCTGATGGGGCGACTTGTTTTTTCTTTTCGGAGCTCACAGGATTGCCCTGCAAAAAGAAATACCTTAGGGCTTCCTCTCTTTCTCACCCGGCTTGGAAATTATTTTACAGAGGGCTATCTATGTCTTGGTTGGCAATCGGAGAGCCCGCTCAATTGAATGTGGCTATGGTAAACCTTTTGCTAACGGGGTTGAGGAGTTTTCAGGTGATTCCTGATTGGGTTGATATTTTTGTTCGGAGATGTGAGGCATTTGCCCTTACCAAAAAGGAAAACATATCAATAGGAGGGATGATCACGTTGATTGCTCTAGCTTGTGTGGGGGAACCAAAACCCGAGGCGATGAGATTGATGGGGGGCACGAGTTTTTATTCTGGAGACTGGCTAGTGCAGTATGACAAGTTTGTGAGGGACCCGAGGGCGATAGACAACAGGTCTTTATTGTTTGAATATGGTACTCCCAGGAGGACGGTCCGTTGCAGGGTAGGGGCCACGTTTCCGAGTGGTGAACAGGCCAGGCATTGGCGTATGCCCGGTGTTGATGATCAAATGGATCCAGTTAATGAGGAGGATGATGAGGAGCAGGAAGAGGAGTATCAGGAGAGACAGGGTGGTCAGGGAGGAGAGCAGAACCAGAGCCAGCTGGGTTCTTTTGATCAATGGAATACCATGAGGGCATTTCTGGAGGAGCAGGAGCGATCAAGGATCGCTCGGGAGCAGAGCCGACATGCTTTGGAGGATGCTAGATGGGGGGAGGTTATCGCTCGGGAATAGAGTCGACAGGCTTTAGAGGATGCTAGATAGGAGGAGGTGCAGGATCGTTTTGAGGGGTTGGAGGATGAAACTGCCATTTTGGGAGCCCGGTCTAGGCAGCTGGAGGCTTGGGCGATGCAGACAGAGCCCCGGAGTTACGAGCCAGTTTCAGAGGATTATTTAACTATGATGCATTCGAGAGCCACTGCTCGTGCACAGAGGCGTTCTTCCCGTCAGACCTACTATCAGGGACAAGCCTCCGACTCTCATCAGTGATGTTATTATTTATGTTTCATGTTTCAATCAAACTTGTTATTTTGTATGGTTGAATATTAATATTGTTAATTGTAATATGTATTTATTTAGATCTTATTTGCTTACTATTACTAAGACAATGTTATTACTTATGTTTCATATTTCAATCGTACTTGTTATTTTGTATGGTTGAATTGAATATTAATATTGTTAATTGTAATATGTATTTGTTCTGCTTCTTTTGTATCATAAATCATAGCTATTCCATTTGCTTTTGAATATTAATATTGTTAATTGTAATATGTAATTGTAATATGTATTTGTTCTTTTGTATCATAAATCATAATTGTAATGAGTGCTGACCATTTGCATATGGTTTGACAGGTCATTTTCTCGTGGAGGTGACAAAGCAAGTGTTTTCAGACCTTTAATTGAGCAAATATCAAGTTAGTCCTTTACTTCCTTCTTCATTATCACTTTGGGATGTCCCCGCCCCGCTTTCCCACCGATTTGGTACCCGCGGGAGCCCCAACCCCCCCCCCATACTATTTTATACTTTTTTTGTAATAACATTTGAAGGGGATTGACCACGTGGGTGTGATTTGGTATGATGTGTGTGTTGAATATTTGGGATTTTGTTTCTTGTGTGGGATTTCTTGCAATAGGCTTAATTTGGTGTGGTCCGAATGTGTAGAATACGTTGAATTAATGCATGAGGCTTAATGGGGTGTGTTTATTCGTATCTTTCTTTCTAAAGTTTTCCTTTGGTGTGTATCGTATGGTTTTGTGGCTCAACAATTGTCAGCGAGTTGAACATGTCCACTGTACCTTGTTTGCATGTAATTTTGTTTTTGTTACAACAAGTATACACTCAGAGAGCTGTACATAGACTATTTAGACATTTTTGAATATGAGCTCATTTGATGCACAAGAACAAACATTTCATTCCATGCCATTTTAGTGTATGTTTCATGGCTCGACATAAAATTACCACTGTCGCTTACTAAACGAGCACTAATTAGAGTAGTTCTTTGAATAAAATCCCAAAGCAAGAAGATAGAGGAAGTGGTGTTAGATATTACCTAGTAATTTTTTTTTAAAAAATTCTAGATTGCGCAGGTAACATCTTCTTTTGTTTTGGCAATTATGGGTTTAATGTTTGTTTCACTTAGATTTCATTTTGTTTAGACTACAATGTCAAGCAATATAGGAACTTGGCTCTTGAACTCTCTGTATGCATGTCAAATGACATCCAGTTTTTTCCCAGTTCCCTTGACAGAATTAGCTTCAGTCTACATGAAAAAAGTTAGCTTGCATGTAGTATAGTGAGCTGTGTTGGTTCGTTGATTTTGTGTGCTCTATTTACACAAGTATCTGTTGCTTCACGGGCTGTTTGCTCCTTCACTTTTATCTTTACAAAAGTTTGTTTCATGGCTCGACATAGAGTAAGAAATAATAGGTAGACACATTTTTTCTCCTTGTGCTGTTGCTGTTGTTGTTGTTTTTGCTGTTTCTATTGCTGCTGTTGTTGTTCCTGTTGCTGTTGCTGTTGTTGTTGTTCCTGTTGCTGTTGTTGCTGTTGTTGTTGTTGTTTCTGTTGCTGCTATTGTTGTTCCTGTTGCTGTTGCTGTTGTTGTTGTTCCTGTTGCTGTTGTTGTTGTTGTTGCTGCTACTGTTGTTATAGGTATAAGACCTATAATAAATTTATAGGTCTAATACCTATATTAAAAGACAATTCATGATCATTATAATTTTCATGTAGCGGAGTATTGAATCCATTATTGCAAAGGTAGTATTAACTTAATATGTTCTTTTTTATTAGTTCATGTACGTGGCTAACAATACTAGAAAAATATCTTTTTTAGAGAGTATTTGATTGAGCCAACAATTATTTAATAGTCCCTATTTAAACATTTTTTGACCAACATTTCTTTAACAGATTTCATTTTGAAATAACTAATGATATTTATTTTGAGACAACATTTCTAATGGTTCATATTTGAACATGTTATATTTATCCTAGGAATTGTAATAGAAATTGTAATTGATGTCTCTAATGTATATTTGACACACATTTAATGAAACTCCTAATATGTCCCTCTTATGTTCTACACTCCAACAGGACAGTATCAAAGGCTATTAATTACAACTCACTTATGACTTGTAGTATTATAATATATGGTCTTATATAAGATATATAAGACCTATAATAAATTTATAGGTCTTATACCTATATTAAAAGACAATTCATAAGTCCAATTTCCCTTTTATAGTTTAGTTATAAGACCATGAGCTATCTTGTTGTTGTGATATATAATTTTTTTTGCCAGATATGCCGCCAAGGAAGGAGTTAGTAACAGGCGAGGCCTCAAAAAATAAAGGAAGAGGGCTGACAAAACCAACCAAAAAATGGGGTAGAGAAAGATTAAATATAATATGGAATGAATATGGACAACCCGTTGGTGGGGACCACGCAAAACTAGCTACTCAGCTAGGACATTTTGTTAGAAATGGAAAACATTTCCCATTAACTAAAGAGTGGCCTCAGATGGACCGTGCAGTTATATATGCCGTATGGAGAGACGTTCTAGTAAGTTGTAATCCATATTCCTTACATAAATCTCTAGTACGTAGTCAAAAGTCTTATGATTCTCTAACAATTGTTCTTTTTTCTTTGTTGAATTGTGTATAAAGGATAATATAAATGCGCCTCGGGAGTATTACTCAGTTATCAATATTGCTCTCAATAAACAATGGCGTGACTGGAAATATCAGGTGAGACAAGCATATAATAAGTATGCAACAGACGACTTTATTTACTTGTAATATGTATTTGTTTAGATCTCATTTGCATACTATGCAATTTTACTCACATTTATGATTATGACTTTGTAATATGGAAATGTCAGGTGAAATGCATGTATTTGAGGTATGAATCCGACCGGGACGCATTGGCTCACCCACCCCATGCGTGCGTTGCGGGTCAATGGGCTGAACTTGTTGCAATGTGGGGTACAGATAAGGATCGGGTATATTTCAAATTAATCTCAATCTATTATCGTGAATGTCTTATATAAGTAGTCAAATTAATACTAATATTATCTTTTTTTTTCTAGGAATTATCACAAATAAATCAAGCGAATCGAGAAAAGCAAGTGTGCCTGAACAGGACTGGAAAAAAGTCCCATCCCACTGTCATAAAAGAGGTTTGTCATCGTTCAATTTAGTTTTCAGTTGTCAATTAATGTTTCTTTTTGTATCGTATATAAATTTTTTTTGGTCAAATGATTCTATTATAAATTGTAGAGAGTAGACGAGGGATTACCAACTGATCGCGTAAGCTTGTTCATAGCTACGCGCACGGGCAAAACGGCTGCAGATGAAGAAACCTCTCGTATGATTGTAAGTTAAAGTTTCAACCTTTTTTGTTTCAGTTTTGTTCTTCTATAGAATACTTTTTTCATTTCTAACTTTATTTTCATAATATTAATTAAAGTTAAAACATTAATATTGAACATGTTGTTTTTGATACAGTTAACGTTTAATGATGCAATTGAAGAGCTACCAGAGGAGCAACAAAACTCTCCCAGCAAGCGAGAAAAGATATTTACAGATTTGATGGGCACTGATGACCATGGGAGAGTGCGCTGTATGGGAGGCGGTGTTAACAAAACTAGGGTGTTTGGTAAAGCCTCAACTTCTCAGAGCGCTTCTGCAGCCCGTATTGCTGAACTTGAGGAGACGGTGTTATCCGTCAGAACAGATGTTGAAAGGCAACTTGAGGAGCAACGCCAACAGTTTCAACAGCAAATAGAAGATTTGAAACGTTGTTTTATGGAACAACGTGGAAAAGGTAGTAATGAATAGGTGGTGGTATGTTTCTCAAAGTTGTGGATTTTAAACATTGATTGAGTTTTGGATACATTAATTCAACTATCTTTTTTGTACATGTTAAATGGTTATTATGTTGTTTTTGTGTTGTATATACATTCAACATTGATTTTGTGTTAATGGTTATTATGTGGATTGTAAACATTGATTGCGGGTGTATTTTTGGTTATATACAGGTTGCATTTGTGTGTGTACAGGTTGAATTTGGTTTTTGCGGGTGTATTTTTGGGGAAAGTGAATTATATAGGGCTGGATGGAAAAAAAATATGCTTATTTACGGCGGTTCAAAAATCCGCCGTAAATAGTGAATTAGACGACTCGTGCCCAAAGGGGGGACGAGGGAACTTAGGTGGGGTGCAAATGGGACGACTCGTGCCCTGGTGAATGACTCGTCTCATAATAAGTCATTTACGGCGGAACCCTACATCCGTCGTATAAAAGCATCATGGACAACTCGTCCCCAATGGGGGACGAGGGAATCTGGGTGGGGTGCAAAATGGGACGACTTGTTCTATTCTGGACGACTCGTCTATTTTTCATCATATACGGCGGTATATAGCCGCCGTAAAAAACTTTCTCAAATACGTCTGTTATACATACGGTGTATTTGTATTTACCTTTATACGGCGGCCTATAAGCCGCCGTATATATTTACAAATATATACAGCGGTTATATATCCGCCATATATAGTATTTATGGCAGTATATTCACCGTAAATACTATATACGGCGATGTTTTATACGGTGCCATATATACGGCGGATTGTCCGCCGTAAATAACATATATGGCGGGGCGCGTTATATATACGGCGGTTAAAATCCGCCGTAAATAAGCCTATTTCTTGTAGTGTATGAGCTCCTCCTATGCTAGCAACAGTCGGAGTACAGTCTCTTTTATACCAAGGACGGGTGTTGAACAAGCTGTGTATGAGACAGTAATGATGAATGTGAAAAATGAGTTGAAGGAAGAGAAAGAACAAAGGAAGCAATTGGAGCAAAAATTAGAAGATGAGAAGAAACTTACAGAGAAAAAGCTAGCGAAAATGCAAAATGATTTTCAGCAAAATCTAAATCAAGTGCAAGAGCGTGTCAATAGCACAACTCGGGATAGCCCTCTTTAGTCTTTTAGTTGTTTTTAGTTATTGATACTTCAAAACATTTAGTATTATGTTTTATGTTA
This sequence comes from Adenophora triphylla var. japonica, assembly GCA_022495995.1. Classification (NCBI taxonomy): domain Eukaryota; kingdom Viridiplantae; phylum Streptophyta; class Magnoliopsida; order Asterales; family Campanulaceae; genus Adenophora; species Adenophora triphylla. Next base: position 12,274 of record JAFEMH010007632.1, read on the forward strand.
AACGAATGTTATAACATGATTGACTAGTATGTTTAATTTGAAATATTAAATATTTTTGGTTGTTTTATATCATTTTAGTGTGACGACGTTTTGAAATTAATAATGCATCGATATATGAAGCAGGTATCCCCGTTCCGAATAAAAAAAATGATAAAAATATTCATATATTTTAGTGATGGAATAATCCCTCAGTAATATTAAATAATAAAAATTACTATTACAGCATAAAAATAGCGACAAAATATTCTGTCAGTAATATTAATAATAAAAATAATAATTACAGCATCATAAATAATAGCAATGGAATGATCCGTCGATAATCAGTCACTAAAATGGTCCAAAAAATAAAACGAACATTTAAATAGCGACGGAAAATCCGTCGCTAATCCGTCACTAAAATGGTCCAAAAAATAAAACGACTATTTAAATAGCAACGGAAAATCCGTCGCTAATCCGTCTGTATAATGCTTTAAATTGGTCGATTATTTTACAAAATTACCAACGGATTTTAAAACAATAGCGACGGAAAAATCCGTCGCTAAAGATGATTGAGAACCGTCGGTAATCCGTCGAAAAATTTACCGACGCACGTTTTAACATCGGAATTTTTACGTCGAAAATCCCTCGCTAAATTGATTTAGTGACGGATTTTGGGTATTTACCGACGGAAATATCCATCAGTATTTGCCTTTTTCTTGTAGTGTTGTATAGTGATGATCGCAAGCTCCAAATGGACATGGGATCAAAATCCCGAAAATATCAAAGTTCAAGTCATCCTAGACCTAGAACCTTCTAAAAATGGTTCCTAGCTTAGGAAAAGGCTTGGCATATTCCTTTAAATATGTAAAAATTCTTCTTTCTCTTTCTTAAATCACACACACACACACTTGCACAAACTTTGAACCATTTGGTAGACTTGCTTTTGCAAGGCCCCTTGGGTGAACGCCAAACGTTCTTCTCAAGGGGTAACTTAACCTCTGGATCTAGTATATTTTTCCTTTTTTCAAAGTTTTGAGGACTATCAAAATGGCATGGCGACTCCATTTTTCATTAATTTGGTGTTTTCCAACGATGAGGTGACTCGGCCCTCGAAATGATTCGCAAATTACCCATACGGTATTGCATGCGTGATCGTGGGGTAATTCACACTGTTGCAAGCTTGATCACAAGGATCATTGTCTTAGAGAAGAGGATGTCGTAGGCTGTAATTATTCCTCCCTCTTCGTACCTTTATACTTGTAAAATTATCTTGTTATTTGTCCGTGTCATAATCTAACTGTTTCTTCCTCGTACATGCAGATCTATCAGCCGAGCAGAAAGCTGTGATGGCCTCTAAAAATGCTGATCCCCTGGCGTTGATAAAGACCAAGAGACGGGCAGCCAAGACCTTGGCCATAGACCAAAGGCAAGCTGACGCCACCCATCGTCAAGTCATCTTGGCCACCAAGGAGGCTGTTGCTGTCCCATTCAAGCCGGCCGGGGAGGCCATTGACGAGGAGGCCTCGGGAAGCCAAGAAAAACAATTGATCGAGGGGCATAGCCCCCAACTTCCATCTGTTGAGACCGAGGAGAGGCAAGCTGATCCTCCTGCTGCAGAGACTGATCTCATCCAAAGGACATCTAGCGAGAAAAGGCCATCTGGTGTTGCAGAGGGGGAACTCCCCTTGAAGAAAGCTGCTGAGGCTTCCTCGTCCCAAAGGCTCACTCCTCATACCATCAAGAATTATACCGAGGTCGAGGAGCTAGCACAACAACTTGCCCTCAAGCCAGCCCTTAAAGGCCTGGGCGTGCTAGTCAGGGAGGGCCCCCAAGTGAGGCTGGGCCGAGCTGTCGTCCAAAGGGCCATGGACGAGGAGATTCTTGAGAATCTAATAAAGGCCAAGCATAGAAAGGAAAATATGGCTAATAGGAAAGGTCTAATGATAGCAGAGGTAATTCCATCGTCCTTTCCTTCTTGTGCTTTGTTTACTTGGTACTTTTATGACGTTGCTTTTCTGTGTCGTAGCTTGCTACCATGGTCGCCTACGAAAATATTCACAATAAGGCCGTGGACGATCAGATCGCAAAGCTCAAGGCTAGGCCAGGCAAAGGTGAGGCCGAGGTAGCCGCAGCTGCTGGCTCGTTGAAGGCACTGGGAGAAGAGCAGGAGGCCGAGCGGGCAGCCAAGGTACATGCTGAGAAGATGGCCGAGGAGGCCAAGGTGCAAGCCGAGGAAGCCCTCCGGCTCAAAGATGCCATGATAGCTGAGCTGGAAAAGCTCCAAGCTGAGACGATGAAGAAGGCCGAGGGGGCTGAGGCTGCACGGCTGAAGCTGGAGGCAAGCATTCCTTCGAAGGAAGAGGATACCATTGCCCGGTTCAAGGACAGCTCGGCCATCATTGATACTATCAATGACAAAACAGCCACCATGTTCATGGATGGCTACATGCATCTGGCTCGGCGTTTCATGCAATACAAGGAAAAACAATATTAGCTACGGCAAATTTCGTAGCTAAAATGAAGATTCCGTAGCTAAATCGTGTTTAGAGACGAATTTGTTCCGTAGCTATTTCGTGGGTGCAGGTTCATCGCTAAATTGGGCATCGCTGTTTTGTAGCTGTTTTAGAGACGGATATGTCCGTCTCTAAATTAGAGACAGATATGTCCATCTCTAATTTAGAGACAGATATGTACGTCGACATATTAGCGACGGATTTTCCGTCTCTATTTAAATTGTCGTTTTATTTTCGAACCATTTTAGTGACAGATATTTCCGTCGCTAAATTGACATTTTTAAAAAAAATTATATATATATTTAAAAAAATATATTAATATACTTTAAATATATATATATATATATATATATATATATATATATATATATATATATATATATATATATATATATATATATATATATATATATATATATATATATATATATATATATATATTTAAAATATATTAATATATATTTTTAAATATATATTAATTAGTCCCTTAATTTTTCTTATTCTCAAATCAGTCCCTTAATTTTTCTTATTCTCAAATTAGTCCCTTAACTTTTTTATTCTTAAATTAGTCACTTAACTTTTCTTATTCTCAAATCAGTCCTTCATATTTCAACAATTACACTTTGACCCACCACCATTCATACACCACCATCCATCCACCAATACCACAATCACCACCATTCAAGAACACCACCCATCTATTCATCTGAATCATAGTTTCAACAAAAACAAAAATCAACAAAATCACATAAAGCAGTTCAAGCAAGAACACCAAAGGTCAGTCCAACCGAATCATTTTGGCTAATCTACACCCGTATGACCAGCCCCAATCAACTATCTTTGACAACCCAGGTACAGAATTACCAATTTGGTAAATCAATAATAAAAGAAAATAAAATAAATTATTCAGACTATTCTCAGCTTCATAGAAATTGCACCACCACTGATCAATTTAATTGCATACTCACAAGTTGCAAACTTTAGTTAATGAGTGTGGGAGAGAATGGCGTTGAGATGTATCCCCTCCCGTGGACGACTGAGATCTGGAAGAACTGACTCTTGTGTCGCCGGCTAGATTGCAGAAGAGTTCGGAGGTGGTGCCGCCGCCGATGAAGCTGGAGATGAGAAGGACGCCGCCGATTAAACCGGCGACTGTTAAAACGAGAAACCTCTTCCGTTCAGGCTTCAAGAGGTGGTGGATGGACTGTGTAGTGCGGAGGACTGGCGATAAGGATGAAGAAGTGGAGGAGGACAGAGGCGGGGTTGGTGGTGGTTGTGTAGTGTGGCAGAGGAAGGGGAAGGGGAAGAGGTGGGGGAGTTACCAGATCTGGGTTTGGGAGATGTGAATGGGTGATTGTTTTAGGGGATAAGATGTAGATAGAATAATGTAGGTTTTTAAATGAATTGGTTTGGTAATTGTGAGCCATTGATGTTAATCAAATGAATGGTTGAGATCAAATAGTGGATAATTTATGAGGATCCATGTGCACATATAACAACCAATGAGTAAATGACACCTCACCTGCTTTTAATTTTAGCTATTATTCCTAGTGTTATTAGTAATAACACATATTTATAATATTAATTATATATGATAATATTGATACTTAGTTTTTAAAAAAAATATTTAATTCATTTAAAAATTATTAAAATTATTTAATAATAATAATTGTATAATTAATGTAAACACTAAATACTACAATAATACTTGTTAATAACATAATAATAATTGATAAAAAAATATAACATAATAATAATAATTGATAAACCCCAATAATAATAATAATTGATAAACCCCATACGTATATAACTTTTTGAAAAAAACTTTCTTACTAAAAAAAGTCTAAAACATTTAAATACATTAAAAAAAATTTTAAAAAAAAAACTCATAGTGAAGGATATTGTCCGTCCCTCATTTCTTTATTATACTATCATTTGTTTAGTTAATTTCTAACTTTTTTTATATAACGTTTTGAAAAAAACTTTCTTAGTAAAAAAAGTTTAAAACATTTATATCTATTCAAGTAAAAATTAAAAAAAAAAATACTCATAGTGAAGGATATTGTTCGTCCCTCATTTCTTTATTATACTATCATTTTTTTAGTTACTTTCTAACTTTTTTTTAAATAATTTTTTTGAAAAAAACTTTCTTACTAAAAAAAATCCAAAACATTTATCTCTAATCAATTTTTTTTTTTTAAAAATACTCATATTGAAGGATATTGTCTGTCCCTCATTTATTTAGTTAATTTTTAATTTATTTTATATAAAAAATTTTAAAAACTTCCTTACCAAAAAAAGTCTAAAATATTTATCTCAATTCAAAAAAAAATTAAAAAAAAAAATTATACTTTTATACCTATACATTACTCCCTCCGTCCCAACGAAAAAGCCATTTATTTTCTTTTTGGGCATCCCATTTAAAAAGCCACTTTTCCAAAAAGGAAACCTTAAATCACTATTCTCTCCACTCATTCTCTCTCCTACTTTACTTTTACACTCACAACATTCTCTTTCTTACATCACCTCCCACTCATTCTCTCTCATATTTAATTTTTCATACTCACAACATTTAAACTTTTTCTCTTTCCTACATCACATTTCTTATTTTGCGTGCCCGGCTAATTTTGTGGCTCTTTCGCTGGGACGGAGGGAGTATACCTTATACCCTAAACCCTATACCCTAAATCTTATACCTTCTACCCTAAACTCTAAGCCCTAAACCCTAAATCCTAAACCCTAAACCCTAAAATCTGAGCCCTAATTCCTAAACCCTACACCCTAAACCCTAACCCCTATACCCTATACCTTATACCCTAAACCCAAAACCCTAAACCCTATACCCTAAACCCTAAGCCCTAAACCCTAAATCTTAAACCCTATACCCTATACTCTATACCTTAAACCCTAAATCCTAAACCTTGAGCCCTAAACCCTAAACCCTACACCCTAAACCCTAACCCCTATACCCTAAACCTTATACCTTATACCCTAAATCCTAAGCCCTAGACCCTATACCTTATACTCTAAACCTTATACCTTATACCCTATACACTAGCTAAACCCTAAATCATATACCTATACATTATACCCTAAACCATATACCCTAAGTCGTATACCTATACCTTATCCCTTATACCCTAAATCATATATACCCTAAACCCTAAACCCTAAACCTTAAACCCTAAACCCTAAACCTTATACCCTATACCCTAAACCCTAAATCCTAAACCCTAAACCATAAACCCTATACCCTAAACCCTAAACCCTGAACCCTAAACCCTAAACCCTACACCCTAAGCCCTAACCCCTATACCCTAAATCTTATACCTTATACCCTAAACCCTAAGCCCTAGACCCTATATCTTATCCCTTATACACTAAACCTTATACCCTATACACTAGCTAAACCCTAAATCATATACCTATACATTATACCCTAAACCCTATACCCTAAGTCATATACCTATACCTTATCCCTATACCCTAAACCTTATATACCCTTATACCCTCATACCCTAAACCCTAAACATCATAACCCTAAACCTCATATACCCTAAACCCTAAATCCTAAATCTCATATACCCTAAACAAATGAAAGTATATAGAAGAAAAGTCAAAAGAGGGACAGATTACCCTTTATTTATTTTTTATTTTTTTTTTAAATTTTTTATTGACTAGAAAATAATATTTTAGCCTTTGTTAATTAGTGATTTTTTTTAGAAAAAGTTATATAAAAAAAGATAGAAAAAAACTAAACAAATGAAAGTATATAGAAGAAAAGTCAAAAGAGGGACGGACTACCCTATATTTATTTTTTATTTTTTTAAAAATTTTTTATTGACTATAAAATAATATTTTAGCCTTTGTTAATTAGTGGTTTTTTTTAGAAAAAGTTATATAAAAAAAGATAGAAAAAAACTAAACAAATGAAAGTATATAGAAGAAAAGTCAAAAGAGGGACGGACTACCCTATATTTATTTTTTATTTTATTAAAATTTTTTTATTGACTAGAAAATAATATTTTAGCCTTTGTTAATTAGTGGTTTTTTTTTAGAAAAAGTTATATAAAAAAAAGATAGAAAAAAACTAAACAAATGAAAGTATATAGAAGAAAAGTCAAAAAAGGGACGGACTACCCTATATTTTTTTTTATTTTTTAAATTTTTTTTTATTGACTAGAAAATAATATTTTAGCCTTTTTTAATTAGTGGTTTTTTTTTGAAAAAGTTATATAAAAATATAGAAAAAAACTAAACAAAAGAAAGTATATAGAAGAAAAGTCAAAAGAGGGTCGGACTATCCTATATTTATTTTTTATTTTTTTAAAAAATTTTTATTGACAGAAAATAATATTTTAGCCTTTATTAATTAGTGGTTTTTTTTAGGAAAAGTTATATAAAAAAAGATAGAAAAAAACTAAACAAATGAATGTATATAGAAGAAAAGTCAAAATGCGGACGGACTACCCTATATTTATTTTTTATTTTTAAAACAAAATTTATTGACTAGAAAATAATATTTTAGCCTTTGTTAATTAGTAATTTTTTTTAGAAAAAGTTATATAAAAAAGATAGAAAAAAACTAAACAAATGAAAGTATATAGAAGAAAAGTCAAAAGAGGGACAGACTACCCTATATTTAATTTTTATTTTTTTTTAAATTTTTTATTAACTAGAAAATAATATTTTAGCCTTTGTTAATTAGTGGTTTTTTTAGAAAAAGTTATATAAAAAAAGATAGAAAAAAACTAAACAAATAAAAATATATAGAAGAAAAGTCAAATTTAGAGACAGATACTAAATCTGTCTCTAAATTTTAGAGACAGATGTTGAATCCGTCACTAAATTAGAAACAAATTCAAAAATTTGTCTCTAAATTAGAGACGAATTAAAATCTATCTCTAATTTAGAGACAGATTCAACATCTGTCTCTAAAGTTTAGAGACAGATTTTGTATATGTCTCTAATTTAGAGACGGATTCTGAATCTGTCTCTAATTTAGAGACAAATACAAAACCCGTCTCTAAAATTTAGAGACGGATGTTGAATCCGTCTCTAATTTAGAGACGGATTCTGAATCCGTCTCTAATTCGTCTCTAATTTAGAGACGGATTCTGAATTCGTCTCTAAATTAGAGACGGACTGAATCCGTCTCTAATTTTTGGGTCTGTCTCTAATCTGTCTCCAAATTAGCTACAGACTCCGTCTGTCTCTAATTTTCCGTCTCTATTTCCGGTATTCCTTGTAGTGATGGTGGACACCTCCCATGGCCTAGATCTGGCCTCCATTGCTCATCTTATTTGCCAGGACGGGTACGATGAAGCTGCTCGGTCTCTTCACAATGTGGTTCCTTTCTCAGAATATGCTTTAAGTGTGATTGCCGAGCAGGATGCTCAGGCTGGCCGAGAAGCCTGGATTCCTCCGTCCGTTGATCCTGACAATATTAATGCGTTAATTGAGAATATCGAGGGCGAGATGGATGTGGAGATAGGGATAAATGCCGAGGAGCCAGTCAACGAGGAAACTCTAATTGACGCTCAAATTGAACAAGTCACCCTTCCTTCCAGCGACGCCAAGACGGAGGCCTTCTTCGAGGAGCCTTTCACAGGTGTGCGTGCGTACTTAGGATTTTTTCTATTTTGATGTAATAGCATAGGTCTCCTTGTACCTCTCCTTTTGAATACTAATGATAATTACTTTCATCCAATTCACATCGTCTTTAACTTTATGTTTTGATATATGAAATGTTTGTTTGAATGCTTGTTTGTGGTTTTTGCACAAGTACAAGCCTATTTTTGGGAAAGACGAGTAGGAGTTCCTCGTATTTCACCTTTGATAATCTAAAACGAGGAGGCTAGCTCAATATTAGATGCTTGGCAATTTTGCCTTAGGGTCATTAGGCCGAGGAGGAGATCCTCGGTCTTGATTGTTGGATGTTTTCTTCTTTTTCATTTCCTTATGTCGAGGATGATGTCTCGTACATAAGTTTTAGATGGTTCTGCCTGTAGTCGTTAGGCCGAGGTGATTCCTCGGCAAGACATGAGGCTTGCCCTTCTTTTTCATCTCCTTATGCCGAGGAAGGTGACTCGTACATAGGTTTTAGATGTGGATTGCCAGTAGTCATTTTAGGCTGAGGTGGGTCCTCAGCTAGACGTTTGGCTTGCCCTTCTTTTTCATCTCTTTATACCGAGGAAGGTGACTCGTACATAGATTTTAGATGTAGATGGTCTCACCTATCCATGACGAGGAGGAACTCGCTCAGTCATAGGTCTTGGGTGATTTATGGTGGGAGCTTGTCCCTTTGAAGGCCGAGGAGGATGTTCCTCCTATTCCAGTGTTGTATTGGTAGTTGTTTTGCACATTGAAGAAGTAAATTTCATAAACTGAACTGATTACATCAAACTGCAATCCTAACTTGCTAAAAAAGTAAAAGACTAACAACGACTAATCTTATTACATAAAGATAAAATAAACTAATGATAGTATTTCCGTAAGTTGTCAGAGTGCCACGGATGCTTTAGCTCTTTCCCATCCTTAGTCTTAAATCTGTAAGTCCCTTTTCGAATGACTTGAGTTATGATGTAGGGACCTTCCCAGTTTGGGGAGAGCTTGTTTTGTTCAGCCTTCCTGCCGGTGGCTTCAATTTTTCTAAGTACCCAATTGCCCACTTGGAATACTCTTCTTTTGACCCTCTTGTCATGATATGGCTTGGTCCTTTGCTTATAATTCACCATTCTCATCTGCGTAGCTAGTCGTTTATCATCTATTAGGTCTAGGTCTAGGAGCCTATTGACCTTGTTGACTTGCTCATCGTAGTTGGAATTTCTTATAGTCGGGATAGCCATTTCAGCTGGCGCCATAGCCTCAGAACCGAAGGTTAATGCGAATGGGGTTTCCTCGGTTGGCCCCCGGGTGGTTGTGTGAACATCCCATAAGGCTAAGGGAAGTTCGTCCAACCATCTACCATCACTTCCTTCCAGGTTCTTAGTATGTAAGTACCAATTTGTTGGCTGCCTCCACTTGTCCGTTGCATTGGGGTCTGCTTACAGATGACTTGATGTGGCGAACTCCTAATCTTCTCAACTTGGCCGTGAATGCTGTAGAAAATTGGAGACCATGATCTGAAATGATGGTGTTGGACCCCAAAGCGACACCAGATGTGGTCATGGACAAAGTTGATTGCGTTTTCCTCAGTTATCTTGGCCAATGCTTTCGCTTCAATCCATTTTGAGGAGTAGTCGACTGCTACTATCACATACTTGCAATTACCTCGGGCGGGAGGGAAGGGTCCGATGATGTCAATCCCCCACATATCAAATGGCCACGTAGGTATTATGAGAGTTTGCTCGACCGCTGGGAGTCTAGAAATGTCAGAGTACCTCTGGCATTTGTCACATTTTTTCACATAGGCTTGCGGGTCCTCCCTCAGGTTCGGCCAATAGTAACCTAGCGTGATGATTTTGTCAGCTAAAGTTCTGGCCCCCGGGTGTCCGCCGCAAACGCCTTCATGGACTTCGGCCAATAGATTCTCAATTTCCTTAGGATAGACACACCTCAACAGGGGCTTAGTGAAGGATCGTCTGTAGAGGACTCCGTTCATCACAATGAACCTTGGTGATCTTTTCTTGACAAGCTTAGCTTGTGTCTCATCTCTCGGGAGTTGAGTCTTCTCGATGTAGTCCATGTAGTCATCTATCCAACACCTCTCCTCTCTATCTAGGAGAATTACTTGTAACCTCTCATAGGCGGGTTCTTCCGCAAAGACTACGTATGGTTTAGAGTTGGACTCGGTCACATCCATAGTTGCTAGTTTAGATAGAACATCCGCAATTTGATTGTTTTCCCTGCCTATCTGACTGATTTCGAAGAATTCCAGCTTCCTTGTCATATCTAGGACTAGGTCCCTATACTTAGTAAGTATAGGATTTTGTGTGTTATACTCTCCCTTTACTTGCTTGACCACGAGTTGGGAATCACAGAAAGCCGCAACTTTAGTTGCTCCATAGAAGGAAGCCAACTCGATGCCAAATATCAGAGCTTCATATTTGGCCTGGTTGTTGGAGGCAGGGAACTTGAATCTGATGATGTCTTGGATGGTGTGCTCTCCCTCGGGACTTGCTAGCACGACTCCATCTCTGCTTCTCTCCTTTGTGGATGAGCCATAAGTATATATGACCCAACAGCTGGATGGGAGCTCGATGGTTGATCCTTCTTCCTCCGGCGGTATGTGATATCAAACTCTATAAGAGTGATAGACCAATTGAGGAAACATCCGGAGCTATCCAATTTGTGTAAGATTTTCTTCAAGGGCTTATTTGTATATACAGTGATGGGATGTGCAGAAAAGTAGGCACATAGTTTCCTCAATGCAATTACTAGAGCGTATGCAACCTTTTCCGCATTGAAATATCTACTCTCCACATTTGACAATGCCTTGGAGACATAGTAGACTGATTTCTGTGTACCTTCCTCATTTCGGACTAGGATAGCTGCAATTGCGTGATCCGTGGCGGCTAGGAAGACATATAGCATCTCACCGGTAATCGGACTGCTCAACAAGGGAGGGTATCCCAAGGCCGCTATTCTTCCATTCAATCTCTGAACCTCCTTGATGTTGGTAGGTTCCTTCATGTCGATCAATGCTTTGATTTTTTCAGGGTTTGCCTCGATTCCCCTTTGTGAGACCATGAAGCCTAAGAATTTTCCGGCCGTCACCCCGAATACACATTTACTTGGATTTAACTTCATGTTATTGGCTCGAAGGTTGTTAATGGTTTCTTCCAAATCAGGGGCGTGACTGCCATCCTTGGTTTTTATGACCATGTCATCAATGTAGGCCTCCATGTTACGGCCTATTTGTTCCCCAAAGACGTCGTTGACCATGCGTTAGTAGGTTGCACCCGCATTTTTAAGCCTAAAGGGCATCATGATGTAACAATAATTGCCTCCAGATGTTTGGAAGGCTGTCTTCTCAATATCTTTCTCAGCCATTTTTATCTGATGATAGCTTGAATAGACATCTAGGAAGCTGAGAGTTCGGTGTTCGGCTATGGAATCTACCAACTTTTCAATTCTGGGGAGAGGGTAGCTATCCTTCGGGCAGGCCTTGTTGAGATCGATGAAATCAACGCACATTCGCCACTTCTCATTTTGTTTTTTAACCATCACCACGTTGGCCAACCAAATGGGGTATTTCACTTTCCTTATGATTCCGACGCTTAGTAATTTTTGCACCTCCTCCTTGATAGCTTCCTCCTTGTCATTTGCAAAGATCCTCCTGGTCTACTTGATGGTTTTAGCAGATGGATCAACTTCCAAGCGGTGGATGGCTACTTCTTCTTTGATTCCTCTCATGTCCTCGACTTTCCAGGCAAAAACATCTAGATTATTTCTCAGAAGGGTGATGATTTCTTCCCTTTTCTCCTGGGAGAGCTGGCCTCCGATTTTGATTTTTTGTTCTGGATAGTCAGGATTGATGATTATTTCTTCCAGCTCATCTACGGGCTCCATTTCTGGTCCGTCACGAAACTCTAGAGATTCTATGATTATCTCTCTAAGTCTCCTACCCTCGTTACCATTTATGTCAAGGCCTTCCTCTTTCATTAGCTCGTTTATGTCGGGCAGGTCTACTATCCTCAAGTCAGGGTTGGCCCCCGAGTTCTGGCCGTTTACGAGAACAAGATCTATCTCCGGGACGGACGGAACTATGTCATGGTCTTCCTCAATTTCTAGGACCATGAGTTCCTCTTCTGGTACTTCGATGATCAAGCTCATCCTAGAGCTGGTGTGGGTAGTTTTTATGGACTTAGAGATTTTCATGTTATCTTCTGGTGTATCTATCTCCACCCTTTGAGATGTTTTTCGGCTCTTTACGACATGCTCCAAGAAGTCCTTGGCAGTCGCCCTCACGCATCCAATTCCAGCACGAGTAGGAAATTTGACTCATTGGTGAGGAAGGGAGGCGACCAACCCAAGTTTTGCTTGACTTGGAATGCCTAAGATAGCATGGTAGTCACTAGTCAGATCCATGACCACGAAAGTAACTGTGGCCGCAGTTCGAAAGGGATATTCACCAACTTCCAACAGTAGATCAATAGTTCTCTTTGCACCGACCTTATGATTGGTGAACCCTTCTAGTCTTCCATGGTAAGGTTCCAGGATGCTATCTTTCAAGCCCATCATCTGGAAGGTGGAGTAATAAAGAATATCTCGAGAGGCCCCCGTGTCAATGAAGAGTCTCTTGGACTCGCAGTTGTCAATTTTCCCCTTTATCACCAAGGGCTGCTCGCGGGCTGCGCGGCTTCTAGCCAATTCATTGGGGGAGAAGCTAATGACCTCTTCTGCCTCGTGAACCCAGGCGGGGATGTGATAGGCCTTGCTTAGTTCATGAATTTGGTCCCTCAGTTTTCTGGTGGAGTTTGTCTCTTCACGAATTACATGCAACTTAGCCCTAGAAGGCCTTTGCTCAATGTCATCATCCTTATCCTCGTCTTCACTCTCGTCCACCTTCCTTTTTCGCTTGCCATCTTTTTTCATGACGTAGCGATCAAGTTTGCCTTCATCAACCCACCTTTGAATCATCCTTTTGAGAGTGATGCAATTCTCGGTGTTGTGACCATGGTCTTTATGGAAATCACAGTATTTGAACGGGTCATGAGGGTATTTTGGTTTGTCATTAAGTGGACGAGGAGGTGGAAGATTCACCAATTGCATGATTTTTGTGATGGGCTTAGTAAGGGGGGGGGGTGAAGATCTCAGCCTTTTCAGTGCCATGTGTTCAATTCTTCCCCTTGAAGCCATTTCCATTAGAAGCATGGTGAGTACCAACTGCTTCCGTTTCTATTTTGCCAGACCTCTTCTTGCTTTTCTCTTCTGCCATGGAAATCGCATAAGCCACGTTGTATAAGTCAGATTTAGACTTTGGTTCTCTGGCAGAGAGTTCATAGATAAGTTGTCCAGACCTCAATCCAGAATTGAAGCAGATAACCACTTCCCTGTCAGTGAGGCTTTCCTCTACTTGGTCTGCCATGGCTCGAAATCTATTATAGTAGCTCAGCGTGGTCTCATTCTTTCCTTGGTCGATGTTGGCAAGGTCAGTCAACCTTTTCTTCCTCTTCCCTGCAATGGCAAAGTGATCTAGGAACTTCCTCCTCATATCTCTCCAGCTGTCAATGCTTCTTTTTTTTAGCTCACGGAACCAAGTTAGGGCTGTTCCGGAGAAGTTACTTGCAAAGGTTTTACAGAGAATGTTATCTTCTTTGGTGAGGAGGGCCATGGTAGATTTAAAGCTTTACACATGGTCTCGTGCGTCAGTGGTTCCTTCATATTTATCAAAACTCGGGACCTTGAAAGCAGGGTTGGGTGGTAGATCATTTATTCTCTAGGAGAAAGGACGGGTTGCGCTAGTTTCATCTTCTTCCTCGTCTTTCCTCCCCATTTCTATATCGTCAAGTCTCTTTTTCAAGAGCAATAACTCTGTGGCATCAATCCCATTTTCAGAGCTGAAATGAGAGCTTCGGTGGGAACTGCGGTGGGACCTTTCTCTTGGGTGACCATTCACCCTGCTATGTTCCCCCTTTTCTCGGTGGTTCTCTCCTCGCCTAGAGGGTGTTTTATCCCTCCTCGGCTCCCCTTCATGGTGAAGGATCATTTTGTAATGACGAGGGCTCCTCAGCCTTATATGGTTCTGGGACGAGGTGAATTATTACGAGGATGATTGTTATGCTGAGGAGAACTGTTACGACGAGGAGGGGATAAATGTCTAGCCTTAATGAGCCTTGCTCGCAAGTCAGCTGAGTTAACCTCCCGCTCTCTCAAATTCAAGTGGCTTCTTAGGTCTACCACCACATTCTCGTTCCCATGATTGTTTGACTGAGGACGAGAAGGAGTATCTCGGAGGTTTTGCTTAGGTAGTACAGCAGGCTCATGGTGAGGGGGATCTTGGCCATGAGGAGGGCTCCTCTGACTACCTCGCCTGTTACCCTGAGTTTCCCTTCCACGAGAATTTCCTGTCCTCGAAGGTCTGTTGAACTCGGCCATTGAGTTTTCAGGATCCAATTGCAACAGAGCATTTTGAGTTTCATAAATACGTTGCAAAGTCTCTATATGTTGATGTAAGAGTGTATGTCGATCAACTGGCTGGGTATTCTCAGCTCGTCCTGCATCAGCATTCTTCGTCGTCTGTCTGCTCGTAGCTCGCTTTCCTCGTGGACGACGACGAGGAGGGTTGTTAACATCTACCTCGACAGCTGGCTGATTTCGAGATCAGAGAGTCGTGCCGAGGGGAGGTGGACCTTCGATCTGAGGTGGAGGAGGAAGCACTCCAGTCGTCCCGTTCAGAGGGATTTCTTCGACGAGGGCTCGTTGCTCCTCGTTAGTAACACTGATGGTATTCCCGTCATCCATTGGTATCAGAATTGTGGTACAAACTGAATTCTTATTGAAAAAACCAACAAAATTTCAAATGGCCCAAAATTCCAAGGGAACAGTTTTCCGGCTAAACATAAATTTTCCGGCCAAAATAGAACAGATTTCAAGCGGAACAGGTTTTTTCTGGTAAAAAACAGATTTTTCTCCAAACACGTAATATCCCAGACGAAGCCGTGCTTTTTTTTCGGCCAAAATATTTATTATCCGGCAGAAAAAAGGCTCAGGCGTACGGCTATTTCAAGCTTTTCAACGGGTATTTTGAATCGCTTTCCGACAATGGAACCAAACTGATACTGCCAGAAACGATCGAATCAGCCAAAATCCAGCGGACGGTTGTACTCCGGCGATTGATCAGCCTGAAACAGAGAAACAAACACGTAAACTAAGTCGGGGCTTCTCCGGCGAAGGCCCTCCGGCGTGAGAGTAAGTATTTGTTTTGTTAGAGAGAGAAATCAATTTGACAGAGTTTTGCGTCAAAAGATAACGTACCAAAATATGTGAATTATGGCTTGTATTTATAGATATAACAATGTAGAATCCATGTTGAATTGGATTGCAAAGGGATAAGATTTGAATCCTAAGAGGATTATACTTTGATGAGTTCTTGTTGGACCTGAATTTGGTATGTGAGGTGGTTACAATCCTAGGAGGATTATAACTGCTCAATATCCTTATTTGAATATGACTGATATAAACTGCAACTCTGCACGAAAGCCGAGATTACCTCTCCTCGTCATACGTGGACAGGTCGGCCTTCAATGAGCCGGGGAAGAGGTAAGGGGAAAATGGAGAAACCCGTCATGGTTTGATAGCCTAGGAGGCCTCCTCCTCGTCAAGGGAGCTCCATCTCGGCCTTGGAGGGAGGTCTCCCTCGGTATTGAGTTGGGCTTTGATCATTTCGCTTGTTAAGTCTAAGTCGACCTAGGGGAATGCCGAGATGGCTTGGTACGAGGAGACCCTTCCTTCCTCGTATATGAGACTTGATGAATTATGTTTAGGGCCCAATCCACTTGGGCCTTGCCCAGACTAGCTCAAGTTCGTATCTCGGTTTATACTGTTCAAATTTAAAATTTAAATTTTTTGTACATCAATTAGACGTACGACATTTTGATGCACAATTTGATCATATTAAAAATTAAAAAACAATATTTTATATGTGCAACATTTTATGCACAATTTAACTAATTAACTAATTAAAAATTTATTGAATCAAACAAAATCAAACACCAATTTTCAGTCTACACTTCAATTTGTCCATAATGTTCAAGAAATATGTGACTTAACTGAGTTTTTTAACGAATTCCATCGAAAAGCTCTTAAATTGGACAAATTTTGGCAATTTAGGTCCTAAATCGTTAAAATTGGAAAGTCAGACCGTAAATTGGTACCTCTCCTAGGGCATTATGCCCTATTTTGTAATTTACCCTTTTTTTTCCGCCAAAAGTGACTCAACTCAACAATATCACTATTTTCCCGAGGAATAATTATATGATATTATTCGTATAATTATAATTAGAGTTGGTCTTACGAAAAACGCGTTTTTTTCTACGCTTAAAAAAACGTGTTTTACATTGACACTTTGTTACTCTAACACTGACACTTTTTACACTGGCACTTACTATACATGTACTGACACTTTTTTACACTGGTACTTTGTTACTTGTTACACTAACACTGACACTTTGCTAAACTGACACTGACACTTTGTTATACATGCACTGACACTTGTTTTACATGCACTGACACTTTGTTACACTGACACTTTGTTAAACTGACACTGACACTTTTTTACACTGGCACTTTGTTACACATGCACTGGCACTTCGTTACACTGACACTTTGTTAAACTGACACTGGCATTGACCGAAAAAACAAAAGACGTTTTTCCTAAGTGTCAGAAAAAATGCGTTTTTCCATTTTGGCTTATAATTAAAGTGGATATGAAAAGGCTTAAATGAATGGGTGTTGGTCTACCCATCTTTAATTTAATCATTGTATATGCACATACATAGACACACTAGAGCGTCATGCATATTCATCCAACAAGCTAACCTTTGCTTCTCAAACATGTCTTACAATCCAGTTTTCCAGTCAAACTCCAGTGAGAAGAGATGGGTTGAGCAAATCCACAAAACTGTCTCCAAACAGGAAGAAGATGATGAGCACAAATTATTGATTTCCAGTCTCTAGTGATTAATATCCGTGCTTGTTATGATGAATACTTGGATCTTGATGGCGATGCCTTGGCTTGGATGATGGCGATTGATGGGCTTTTCTTGCTTCATCATGTTGGTTATGGTCTGACGTTGAATCCGAAGTTTCATAAACCTCAGGAAGAAGATGATGGTCACGTGACAGGTGGCAAGCATTCATTGGATGCAGTGCCGAATGATGACAACAATGCAGAAATCAGCATGTTGAATGAAGAAATCGAGGCATTGGAAAGTGATAAAGTTTCGTGGAAGATTATAGCGAAAATCCCACAGGAGGTGGTTATACATCCAAGGATATACATATACTGATGCTCGAGAACCAAATCCCACTTCTGGTATTAATAGAGCTTTTAAAAGCTCTCCATCTTTCCGCAAGAGATGATTCGCTGCATGGCATGTTGGCAGCTTGCGGTGAGATTCATTCGCCTCTCCAAATGATGCCTCAAGTCAATTTCCATCCAGATGACTCCCCTGCACATCTTCTTGATTACATGTACCATTTGGTTGTCAGCAATATAAAGCCGAAAGCCCAAGCGAAATGGCAAGATTTCAAGCCAAAAGAAGCGCCAGTAAACACCAAATTCGAAGGGGTCCAGAAATTCTTGGACAATATAAAGCAAATATTTAACCTCGCCCTTCCTGATGAAGAATTACCAAAACCGGTTCTGCTTCTGAAAAAGCTCCTCTTTCTCAAACCGTTCGATGCTCTAACTGGCAACTCCAATCTTGATGGTAAAACCATAGCCGAAATCCCAATCCCATCTGTAGAAGATCTATACGAGGCTGCCGGAATTACATTTGCCGCCGTCTCAGATGGAGGCATTCGTGATGTAAGGTACGATGAAAAAGACTTCATTTTCTATTTGCCTAAGATTAACTTGGAAAGTAATTCTGAAGTAATCTTACGAAACATGCTTGCTTACGAGCAAGCCATTGGTACACCTGGCTCAATTTTCGAGCTCACTGAATACGTCGAATTCTTGTGTGGGATTATCGATACTGTTAAAGATATTGACATGCTGAGGGAGCGAGGCGTGATCACAGGTAATCTGAGTAACGGAGAGATCGTTAAGATATTTAACAGGATACCGAGATGCAGTAACATTCCGGTTGAAGTTGTTGGGATAGAGGACTAACCGGGTTAGACTTCGGAGCAAAAGGGAAGAATTTCGTCAGGGGTTTCTGGTGTACTGCGCGGCCGCGCAGGTGATGGTGCGCGACCGCGCACTTGGACAGAACGTTAAGGCTTGGATAAAATCTTCGAGGGCGACCGCGCTGAAAGGTGAGGGCGACCGCGCTGAAGGATGGTACAAGGGCGTTGGAGTTTCTGGAGGTCTGCGCGACCGCGCTGCTGCGGAGGGCGGCCGCGCTGGGCCCGTCATCAGAGTCCGTATTTTTGTCAAATTTCGGGTTTCCTTGTCCATCTAGTTTTTGGTTTTTTTCCCTAACATATATTTAAGTATAGTTCCGCCCCCAAAACTCATTGTAACAATATACAACATATTATAGTGCAAGATCCTGGCTTGGTAGTGCCCCCAGACGTAGCCAAACATATTGGTGAACTGGGTTAACAATTTCTGTGGTCTTCTTTGTGCTTTATTTCTTGTGCTTTGTTTCGTGTGCTCTAATCATTCTTGTAGGATTGCTTGGGCTGTGGAGGGCGATATTCACAACAACTGGTATCAGAGCTCTTGGTTCAAGATCAGGGGTGTTGTCAAGCAATCAAGAATGGGCAAGGACAAACAGGCGGTTGAGAAATTCGATGGGTCTGACTACGGATTTTGGAGGATGCAGATTGAGGAACTCTTGTATTACAAAGAACTCTATAAGCCTCTGAAGGGCGTCAAACCGGAAGAAGAAGATCAGGAAGAATGGGAACTCATGGATCGGAAGACCCTAGGGGTGGTCAGATCTAGTTTGTCAAAGTGGATTGCGAAGACTACCAAGAAGGCAAAAACCACAAAGGAGCTATTGGATTATCTTACTGAGAGATTTGAAACTCCATCTGCTGCAAACAAGGTTGATTTGATACACAAGATGGGTAGTCTCAAGATGCAAGAGGGAGGATCCTTGGCTAAGCACATCGATGAGTTTATGGATGTTATAGACTCATTGACTGCGGTGGAGATCAAGTTCGATGATGAGGTTCATGCGTGCTTGTTGCTAGCGTCTTTACCAGAAGTTGGAGCGGGACGGATGACAGCGATCAATGCTTCAGCAGGTAAAAACAAATTGAAGTATGATGATGTTAAAGACTTTCTCTTGGGCGAGGAAAATCGCATGAAGAAGTTGGGGACATCGACTGCTTCGGGATCGGCCTTAGCTACTACTAGCAGGGGAAGGCCGGGTACTAGCAAACAGGGGAGAACTGAATCTAAGGAGAAGTGGTGGGTGGTAAGGGCAAGACCGTGGAGATCAAAGACAAACCAAGGATTGCAAAGTGATGCGGACACAATTGCGGAGTCATTTTTGGAGTCGTTTGAGCGTCAACGCGGAAACGGGCGTAACTTTTGATTCCGGAGGAGTTACGGGACGCACAGCATATCAAAACGACCGTCTCGACGAGAGGAACAAGATTCATCGGGCAAAGCCCCATGAGCAGGCCAAAAAAAAGGCCGAAAAATGCTTCTAAAGGCCTCAAAAGGCCCGACGAAGCTTTCTATCCGTTTTTTCCTAGTTTTGGACATTTTCGTCTTTTGAACTGTTTTAGGGTTTTTTCAAATTAGGGTTGCAGCCGTCTTATTTATACCTTGTTTTAGGGTTTGAAACGGAGTTTTTGACATTTTTATGAATTGAATTCATTCTCTTTCAATTTTCTCGAGCGAAAATTGTTGATTGATTGTTGAGTTCCTCGAGCGGAATTCACCAATTAGTCTCTATCCAAGTCTTCCGCTACGTCGGCTGGTATCGATTCCGGTTCATTCCTAGGGATTGGAGAAGATGCCGCCGAAGGGCGTAAGCGAAACACCGTGGGAGGAGTCTTTGATCGTGAAGATGACGTGCTTCAAGAGCGAATCGCACAGATCTTGGAACCTCGCATGGACCAAATCGTGGAGGCTTTGTCCGAGCGGATGGCCGACATGTTTGAACGTGTCCAGCAGCGGCGTGCTCCA
The DNA here is from genome assembly GCA_022495995.1 of Adenophora triphylla var. japonica. Taxonomy (NCBI): domain Eukaryota; kingdom Viridiplantae; phylum Streptophyta; class Magnoliopsida; order Asterales; family Campanulaceae; genus Adenophora; species Adenophora triphylla. The sequence goes on from JAFEMH010007632.1 coordinate 32,524, forward strand.
CGGACCGGGTGGGCAGCGGGCACAACAGGATTGGGAGGTGGATGATGATGGAGAGGCCGGCGAATTTTATGAAGAAATTCCCAGTCCGTCGTCGACAACCTAGGGCTCTGTTGAAGAAGACAATCGACGATGGGAAGCCGGTATGAGAACAATCCAAGAGTTTCATGGTGGGCTACAGTGCCGAAGAGTTCATGGACTGGATTGCAACAAAGGAGGAAGTTTTCGAAGTTTAAAGGGGTGCCTGAGGATCGTAGAGTACCGTTAATAGCCACACGGTTGAGAGGCGTGGCTTCGGCATGGTGGCGCAGCTTGAAGCTTTCTCGTGTGCGGCTTGGTAAATCGAAGATTGTGACTTGGGAGAAGATGAAGAAGCAGATGAGGGCTGCTTTTCTACCTTATAACTATCAGCGGACGTTGTACCGCAGGTTGCGTAACCCGAGACAAAGGGGCGAAATCGTAGATGATTACACCACGTAATTCTATCGAGCTGATGGCGCGGAATGAGATTCAGAGACCGATGATCGAGATGGTGGCTAGATATATTGGGGTCTCGCGTATTACGCTACAGGTGACACACTCAACATGTTTGATATTGGGACCGTGTCGAGGCACATCGCCGAGCTCGTAGTGGAGAAGCAAGCCAAGGCGTTTCATTGGTAGCTTGAGTGGCGGGACTTCGAGTGGTGCAGTTTCTGGTGGGACACCAAATCCTACCGCCAACAGACCACCCACTGTAGGGCAACCATCTCGTGGGGCAACCAATAATACGCGGTGTTTCAGTTGTGGGGAAACCGGTCATCGACAAGCTGATTGCAAGAAGAACGGCAAGAGGGCGCTATTTAATGAGACGGCCTATGAGGAAGAGGGGGATTTTGAACTTCCAGAAAATCCCACATTCGATGAGGATGATCAGGGCGAGGGAGAGTTTGTAGAGGGAGATGTTGGCGTGTCCTTGGTAGTTCGGAGATCATGTCTAACTCCGCGTGTGACAACCGAGACGGAGTGGCTGCGTAACAACATTTTTCAGTCTACATGTACCATTCTGGGCAAGGTGTGTCGTTTTGTGGTTGACTCGGGTAGCCGTGAGAATATTGTTGCAGAAAGAAGCGAAGGAAAATTTAAGCTGAACATTCCAACCGAGAAGCATCCCAAACCGTACAAACCGGCTTGGCTCAAGAAAGGGTGAGGTAACCGTTTCCAAACGTGCTCTTATTTCTTTTTCTATAGGGTCTAAATATCGTGATGAGGTCGGGTGTGATGTAGTAGCCATGGATGCATGTCATTTATTATTGGGTAGACCTTGGCAATTTGATAGACAGTGGTTCATAACGGCCGGCGTAATACTTACGGTTTGTGGGTTGAGGGTTCGAAAATTGTGCTTGTCCCGAGTAAACCGGCATAAAGTTGTAGAGACTACCCCAAAATTGAGTTGTTTGTCATGGGCACGCTTGATGCCGAATTAGAAGATTCTCGATGTGGTTTATGTGTTGATTGGAAAAGCAAAGGATGATGCAAAGTGGTCGTTCCTGACGCAATCATTCCTTTGTTACATGAGTTCTCTAGTGTTTTCCCGCAGGAGTTACCTTCGTGTTTACCACCTCTCGCGCGACATTCAAGATCATATAGACTGGTTCCCTGAGCGAGTCTTCCTAACAGCCAGATTATCGGATGAGTCCCAAGGAGCACGAGGAGCTGCGCAGGCAGGTAGAGGAGTTACTGGCGAAGGGGCACATTAGAGAGAGCTTGAGCCCTTGTGCAGTTCCAGCCATCTTAACAATCAAGCAGGATGGATCGTGGCGTATGTGCGTTGACAGCAGGGCTATCAACAAAATTACCGTACGGCATGCATTTCCGATCCCGAGATTTGATGATTTGTTGGATCGAATTAGTGGGGTGCCGGTGTTTACAAAGCTGGACTTGAAGAGTGGCTATTACCAGATTCGGGTTCGACCGGGTGAGGAGTGGAAAACAGCGTTTAAGACGCGGGAGGGGTCAGTATGAGTGGCTCGTGATGCCTTTTGGGCCGTCTAACGCCCCAAAGACATTTATGAGGGTGATGAATCAGTTGCTGCGTCCTTTTATTGGGACCTTTGTAGTGGTGTACTTCGACGACATCCTGATTTACAGCAAGAGTCAGGAAGAGCATATTCCACATATCCGGGCAGTTCTTACAGTTCTGCAGCAGAACGAGTTCTACGCAGCAACCAAGAAGTGTGTTTTTATGGTGCCTCGTGTTCTATTCCTGGGGTATGTGATTTCAGGAGATGGTTTGCAGGTTGATGGTGCTAAGGTCGAAGCAGTGCAGAAGTGGCCTAGGCCCACAACACAGACGGAGGTGCGGAGTTTTCATGGGTTGGCTTCATTTTATAGGCGTTTTATCCCTAATTTCAGCAAAGATCATGGCACCGACATCGATTGCATGAAGAATGTTCGGTTTTCTTGGAATGAGGAGGCGGAATTGGCTTTTCAGCAGATCAAGGAGCGATTGACCACTGCTCCGATCTTGATTTTACCGGATTTCTCCCAGCCATTTGAGCTGCACACAGACGCATCTAAGGTTGGGATAGGGGTCTTAGTCGAATAGCGACCGCTTGCCTACTTCAGCGAGAAACTATCTCGGGGCAAAGACACGATACAAAGCACGTACGATCCGGAGTTTTATGCGGTTGTTCGAGCGCTTAAGCATCGGGCGCCATTATTTATTCCAGAGAGAGTTCATTCTGTTCATTATTGACAGGTGATCAAGGGGAGAAGACGGATTTCTTGTCAGCAGAAGGGTTCTTATTTAAGGGCAATCCGCTATGCTGTTCGGATTGCGCCTTCGCTTATGCATTATTCAGGAGCTACATGGTGAGGGGCATGTGGGACGGGATCGCACTCTACGCTAGTTCAGTCGTCTTATTTCTGGCCTAGTATGCGCAAGGAAGTCGAGAAGTTTGTGCAGCGTTGCCGGATTTGTCACGCAGCAAAGGGGACGGCTACTAATGCTGGGTTGTATATGCCATTGCCTGTTCCGACGCAACCTTGGGTGGACGTGAGTATGGATTTCGTGGTAGGGTTGCCACGCACACAGCGGGGTCATGATTCTATCTATGTGGTGGTGGACAGGTTTTCTAAGATGGTTCATTTCATACCGTGCAAGAAAACCACCGACGCAGTTAATGTCGCTCAGTTATTCTTTCGGGAGGTCTATCGTCTTCATGGGTTGCCAGCTTCTATTGTTTCTGATCGTGACACGCGTTTTCTTAGCCATTTTTGGCGCAGCTTGTGGAAGATGGCCAACACACAGCTGAATTTCAGTAGTGCCTATCACCCCTGCATCGACGGCCGACAGAGGTGGTCAATCGTTCGTTGGGCAACCTGTTGCGCTGCTTAGTTGGGGAACATCTTAAGGCGTGGGATCAGAAGTTATGCCAAGCGGAGTTTGCTCATAATCACGCAGCTTAACCGCAAAGATCGGGTTCGGCCCTTTCCAGTGTGGTGTATGCGGTTCACCCTAAGGGACCATTAGACTTGATTGCTTTGCCCAACAACAAGAAGGTCCATCACAAGGTCAGCCGATATGGTGTCGGGATTACAGGAGGTACACAAGGCCGTCTTTGATCAAGCATGTGCCCGCCAACAAAGAAATACAAGCAAAGCTTGCATCGAAGCGGAGGAGGGTTGAGTTCGATGTTGGAGATTATGTGTGGCGCCCCGACGAAGGAACGTTTCCAGCTTGGAGCATACAACAAACCGTCCGCGAAGAAGATTGGTCCAGTGGAGATCGTGGAGAAGATTAACCCGAATGCGTACCGGTTGAAACTTCCAAGCCACATTCGTACAGCTGATGTCTTCAACGTGAAACACTTGATTCCGTTTACAGGTGATGCTTCTTCTGACGAGGACACCGACACAAATTCGCGGTCGAATTTTTCTCAGCCTGGGGAGAATGATGCGGACACAATTGCGGAGTCATTTTTGGAGTCGTTTGAGCGTCAACGCGGAAACGGGCGTAACTTTTGATTCCGGAGGAGTTACGGGACGCACAGCATATCAAAACGACCGTCTCGACGAGAGGAACAAGATTCATCGGGCAAAGCCCCATGAGCAGGCCAAAAAAAGGCCGAAAAATGCTTCTAAAGGCCTCAAAAGGCCCGACGAAGCTTTCTATCCGTTTTTTCCTAGTTTTGGACATTTTCGTCTTTTGAACTGTTTTAGGGTTTTTTCAAATTAGGGTTGCAGCCGTCTTATTTATAGCTTGTTTTAGGGTTTGAAACGGAGTTTTTGACATTTTTATGAATTGAATTCATTCTCTTTCAATTTTCTCGAGCGAAAATTGTTGATTGATTGTTGAGTTCCTCGAGCGGAATTCACCAATTAGTCTCTATCCAAGTCTTCCGCTACGTCACAAAGGGATCAGTTCAGTGCTATCATTGTAAGGAGTTGGGACACTACAAGAGGGATTGTCCCAATCGTGGGGGCAATTCGATGAATGTGACAGTCAAAGGTGATGATGTACTGGTTCTGAGTGTTAGTAGTGCACTAGAATCATGGGTGCTGGATTCGGGGGCATCATTCCACTCTTGCGGGCATGCAAAAGAGATGGAGAATTATACTTCCGGTGATTTCGGGAAGGTCTATCAGGCGGATGGCGAGCCTTTGGAAATCAAGGGGAAGGGGGATGTCAAAATAGGAGCATCGGACGGGAAGGTCTTACATCTGAACGGGGTCAGGCACATTCCGGGTTTGAAAAAGAACCTGTTATCAGTTGGGCAGTTGGACGAAGAAGGTTACAAGGTAACATTCGGCTGCAGGAACTGGGTTATTACCAAGGAGGATTGTGAGATCGCTCGGGGTAATAAGGAGGGGATATTGTATTTGGCGAATAACACCAAGGATAGTATCGCGGTGGCAGCAGCCAAGGGTGATACTGATTTGAGGCACTGTCGATTGGGTCACATGAGTGAGACGGGGATGAAAGTGCTTTGTTCAAAGGGACTACTACCGGGTTTGAAGACAGTCAATGTGGGGATCTGCGAAGATTGTGTGTTTGGTAAACAGGGGAGAAACAATTTCTCGAGGACTGGTAGGGCTTTGAGGAAAGCAAAGTTAGAACTGGTCCACACGGACTTGTGGGGGCCATCTCCGGTAACGTCTCTGAGTGGTGCGTCATATTACATGACCTTTATTGATGATTCTACAAGGAAGGTCTGAGTCTATTTCTTGAAAGGGAAAGATGAAGCTTTCGAGGTATTCAAGAAGTGGAGGGCTTTGGTGGAGAATCAGACGGGACTTAAGCTTAAGTGCTTAAGATCAGATAATGGTGGGGAGTATGAGCTCGGTGAGTTTAGGGAATATTGTGCATCAAATGGTATTCGTATGGAGAAGACTCCAAAGCGTACACCACAACTCAACGGGGTTGCAGAGAGGATGAACAGAACATTGAACGAGCGGGCAAGAAGTATGAGATTGAAGTGTGGACTTCCGAAGACGTTCTGGGCATATGCAGTTGACACGGCGGCTTTCTTGATCAATAGAGGACCATCGATACCATTGGGGAATGGAATTCCAGAGGAAGCTTGGAGTGGCAAGCAGGTAAATCTGTCCTTTCTTCGCATATTTGGCTGCGTTTCATATGTTCATATAGACTCTGCTGATAGAACTAAGTTGGGTGCAAAATCTGGTAAATGTACGTTTATTGGGTATGGCGGGGATGACTTCGGGTATAAGTTTTGGGATGACCAAAATCATAAAATTATTCGTAGTCGAGATGTGGTATTCAATGAACAGGTATTGTACAAGGACAGAAAGGGGGCATCTGATGACACTAGTTCGAAACCGGAGGTTGTAGAGGTGGATATTCCAGACTCGGGTGGGAGCAGAACGGTTCATGATGACCATGGTCGGGAGGTCATCGAAGATGAACCACGTACTCCGAAACCGGATATTCCATTGCGTAGATCCAGCAGTTGCGTGGATCGCCCGACAGTATACTCCTTCTAATTATTATTTGTCGTTGACTGATAATGGGGAACCGGAATGTTATGCGAAGGCTGTTCGTAGTGCACTTTTTAATAAGTGGAAAGCTGCGATGGATGATGAGATGGACTCATTGAAGGCCAACAAAACTTGGGAGTTGACTAAACTGCCTAAGGGGAAGAAGGCACTGCATAACAAGTGGGTTTACAGGATCAAGGAGGAAGCAAACGGCAGTAAGCGTTACAAGGCAAGGTTGGTTGTAAAAGGGTTTCAGCAAAAGTATGGTATTGACTACACCGAGGTATTCACTCCTGTTGTGAAGATGACCACTATCAGAATGGTTCTGGGGATAGTAGTGGCGGATAACTTGTTGCTGGAACAGATGGATGTGAAGACGGCCTTTCTTTATGGGGATTTGGAGGAAGAAATTTACATGGTACAGCCAGATGGTTACTTGTCAAAGGGTAGCGAGGAACTGGTTTACAGATTGACTAAGAGCTTGTATGGCCTTAAACAAGCTCCTAGGCAGTAGTACAGAAAGTTCGATGGTTTCATGCATGACATTGACTTTATCAGATGTGAGGCGGATCATTGTTGCTACTTCAAGAACACGGACAACGGGTACATAATCTTGCTGTTATATGTGGATGACATGCTAATAGCGGGCTCTAGCAGTAGAGAGGTAAACAGATTGAAGGCTCAGTTGTCAGAACGGTTCGAGATGAAGGATTTGGGGAGGCCAGAAAAATCTTGGGCATGCGGATTGACTAGGATAGGGAGTCAGGTAAGTTGGTTCTTTCACAAGCAGAATACGTTGAGAAATTCTTGGCAAGATTTTGTATGGAAGAGGCGAAGCCAACGGGGACACCATTGGGTATGCACTTCAAGCTATTCGAGAAAGACTCACCTATGGGCAAGGAGGAGCGTGACAAGATGGGGAGGACTCCATATGCTTCGGCTGTGGGAAGTGTAATGTATGCAATGGTGTGTACAAGGCCGGACATTGCACATGCGGTGGGAGTAGTCAGCCGGTTCATGGGCAATCTAGGAAATCAATATTGGGAAGCGGTTAAATGGATCCTGCGTTACTTGAAGGGTACTGCTGGTAAGGCTCTATGTTTCTCAAGCAAGGAGGTCATGTTAGCGGGTTATGTTGATGCGGATTTGGCATCAAGCGATCTTGACAAGAGGAGAAGCACTACGGGTTATGTGTTCACATTGGGTGGTACGGCAATCTCCTGGGCTTCTAAATTGCAGAAGATCGTGGCTCAGTCGACTGCAGAAGCAGAATATGTGGCAGTGACAGAGGCGAGTAAAGAGATGGTATGGTTGCAGAACTTCTTGGGTGAACTTGGGAAGACGCGAAGTGGTAACGTTCTCTACAGTGACAGTCAGAGTGCAATTCACTTGGTTAGAAATTCGGCGTTTCATTCTAGGATGAAGCATATTGAACTGAGGTTTCACTACATCAGGCATCTCTTGGAGGAGAAAATCTTAAGGCTGGAGAAGATATTGGGATCGGAGAACCCGGCTGACATGTTGACAAAGGTTGTAAACCTTGAGAAATTGAAGCTGTGCAAAGCTTCAATTGGGCTTGGAGAATAGGAGAGGAGGATGGCACTACCATGATCGAGGTGAGCACTAGGAGGACACCAAGGATGAGTTGAAGGACGGATACGGGGCTTATATATGTGGTTGATCTCTAGGTGGGAGATTGTTGGGATAGAGGACCAACCGGGTTAGACTTCGGAGCAAAAGGGAAGAATTTCGTCAGGGGTTTCTGGTGTACTGCGCGGCCGCGCAGGTGATGGTGCGCGACCGCGCACTTGGACAGAACGTTAAGGCTTGGAGAAAATCTTCGAGGGCGACCGCGCTGAAAGGTGAGGGCGACCGCGCTGGAGGATGGTACAAGGGCGTTGGAGTTTCTGGAGGTCTGCGCGACCGCGCTGCTGCGGAGGGCGGCCGCGCTGGGCCCGTCATCAGAGTCCGTATTTTTGGCAAATTTCGGGTTTCCTTGTCCATCTAGGGTTTGGTTTGTTTCCCTAACATATATTTAAGTATAGTTCCGCCCCCAAAACTCATTGTAACAATATACAACATATTATAGTGCAAGATACTGGCTTGGTAGTGCCCCCAGACGTAGCCAAACATATTGGTGAACTGGGTTAACAATTTCTGTGTTCTTCTTTGTGCTTTATTTCTTGTGCTTTGTTTCGTGTGCTCTAATCATTCTTGTAGGATTGCTTGGGTTGTGGAGGGCGATATTCACAACAGAGGTACCAAACATTAGGATTGCATTCACTGGGGTGAAGAAACGTTTTGATAGCAGGCCTATTGTTAGGGCGTATAAGTTTGTGATGAAGCAGTTGGCTCTTTGGTGGAAGGTGCTCGTTATAACTTCAACTGTTTTGGTTGTGGTTTTAGTTATTTATAAGCAAGTTTGCGGCGTTAATGAGTGTAGAATTTTCGGGAAGAATACTATTCTGCCGGCGTTTATCGACAGGTTTTACGGTCCGATGTAGTATACAGTTAATGTTTGAAGATGTAATTTTTTTCTGATTTTTTTTGTTTTATTTTTTTGAGTTTATTTATGTATGTATTTCTGTTATTCTGGTTTTTGCCCTCCCAAGTGCGGGTTTGCTGCCTTCTGGTTTTTGGTTCAGTTTGTGTTGTAATTTTTGTTTTTCTTGTTCTATTTGTATCACTTATCAAGTTCAATGATGTACTTGGTTTTTAGGGGCAAAAATGTTTTTGAATTTAATTATATCTTGGGCATTGTTTTGATTGTTTTGGTGGTCTAATCAATCGTATTCTAAGTTTTTCTTTTCATATGTGATTATCTCAATTAAATCTTAAAAATTATTATTAATAGTATTCTTTGAACGTATTATGCCAAAATATTACAAAATATGCATATTTTTAAGCTAAAAAAAACGTGTTTTGATTTCTTCGCTAGTGCAGTGTTAGTGTGAAAAAATGTCAGTGTAAAGAGTGTCAGTGAATGTATTATATTAAGTGTCATTATAAAAAAATATTAGTGTTAGTTTAAAAAAATGCTATTGTAAATAGTGTCAGTGTATATATTATTAATTGTCACTGTAAAAAAAATGTCAGTGTTAGTGTTAGTGTAAAAAAGTGACAGTGTTAGTGTAAAAAATGCCAGTGTAAGTATGTCAATTCATATATTATTAAGTGGCATTGTGAAAAAGTGTCAGTTTTAATGTAAAAAAATATCACTATCAAGAGTGTCAGTTTACTTATTATTAAGTGTCATTATAAAAGATTGCAATGTACGATGAAAAAGACTTCATTTTCTACTTGCCCAAGATTAACTTAGAAAGAAATTCCGATGTAATCTTACGAAACATGCTTGCTTACGAGCAAGCCATTGGTACCCCTGGCTCAATTTTAGAGCTCACTGAGTACGTAGAATTGATGTGTGGGATTATTGATACTGTTACGGATGTTGACATGTTGAGGGAGCGAGGTGTGATCACAGGTAATCTGAGTAACGGTGAGATCGTGAACATCTTTAACGGGATAGCGAGATGCAGTAACATTCCAGTTGAGCTGTCAAGCATTAGGATTGCGTTCTCTGGGGTGATGAAGCAGTTGGCTCTTTGATGGAATATGCTCGTTATAACTTCAACCGTTTTGGTAGTGGTGTTTGTTATATCAGCTGTTAATGATCAGATTTTACTTACCTGTTTGTATTATAGGTTCATTGTATACATAGCATTAGTTTGGTGGCTGTATATATTCTATGTATTTGTGTATCTTAAGGATTAGAGTCTGTGTATATATGTTTGTACTCAGTATGAAATGGGATATAAGGGAAAATTCTCCACTTCTTTCTTCCTTCTTTATGCTTCCGCTCCTGTACTCTTAGATGGTTTCAGGCCGAAACATGGATACTACTCCAATGTCTGATTCTTCCTCTCTTTCCCAAACATCTTCCCCAACCTCTCTTCCTGTCTTTTATAATCCGAATGCGATTATGGGACAAACATATTTGACTAAGGACAATTATGTTAATTGGAGTACCCTATTCAAAACCATGGTTCAAACTCATAAACTTCTCTTCGTTATTGATCCCCAGGCACCCGCTGCCAATCTTGCTGATGGTTCTGAAAATCCACAACATGAATTGTGGACAACGGCTTTATATTTAGTCTATGGGTGGATCAAGGGCACGGTGACACCAGCCGTACAGCCCTATTTAAACTCTAGTGACACTGCTCTGAAGGCTTGGGCAGTGTTGGCCAAACGGTTTGGCGCGACTTCTACGCTTCAGATTGAGAATCTCAAAGAGAAGCTTCACGATCTAAAGAAGACGACAGACACCACCATCTTAGATTATCTCCTCCGACTTCTTCAATTTCGGATTCTCTTACTGCTGTCGGCGCCCCAGTCGAAGACACAGATCTGATTCAGCTTATACTCAGTGGTCTAGGTCCTGAATTCAAGGAATTCCTCACCTCTACCGCATCTGCTCATGTTCGTCAAATTCTCACATTGGATGATCTGAGTGAACTTCTTCTTAAAGAGGAGATGCTACAACAAAAGTTTGCTACCCCTGTTCAACAGTCCATATATCTTGTTGCAGGAAAGTCAGGTTCTTCCTCTGCAAGTCATGGCAGTGGTGGTGGACATCGTGGCGGTGCTTGGGGTAATCGTGGTCATGGAAAGAATCGCCATCAAAATGGCCGTGGAGGTGGTCAATGGAATGGTCAATGGGGTTACAACAACAACAACTCTCATGGTCGTGGTCAGAACGGTAATCGTGGAAAGGGAACAGGAAACGCCCGTGGAACTCACTTTGGCAATAATGGACGTGGGCGTGGTTTACTTCCCAACCCCATCTACGGTGAGCAAGCTTTAAATGTTGACATCACCTGCTAACTTTGTTTTTAGCATGGAAATGGGGCACGTGAGTGTCAAGATCCAACTAACTCAGCCTATTTTGCTCATAATGATTCATATGTTCTGGACTCAGGGGCCACTAATCATATGACGGCAAATCCCTCTTCTTTGTCTGATTATCAACCTTACCCTAGTAAAAATTCGATTGTTTTTGGTAATGGATCTAAGTTACAAATATCTCATGTTTGTAATACATCTCTGAACATTCATGGTCGTTCTTTTAATCTTCGTAATGTCCTTTACGTTCCGAAACTTCACAAACCTTTATTATCTATTCATGAATTCTCCAAAGATAATAACTGTTATTTTGAACTTGACTCGTGGCTTTCATGTGAAGGACAACCGAACGCGGGAGATTCTTTTCTCTAGCAGTAACTCAGGTGGTCTCTACGAGCTTTACTTCAATTCAAAGTCTCTAGCCAGCCCCATCGTTCTTCTTGGTGAAAGGCCGAGTCCAGCTGTTTGGCATGCCCGTTTGGGCCATCCTTCTTTTCAATTTCTTAAAGATTTGTGTCAACGATATAGCTTGCCATTAACTAGTAAAATAAATGAACAACAATGTTGTCATGTTTGCCCATTGGGTAAATCTAGTATGCTCCTTTTTGCCCCTAGGAATTTTAAATCTTTGAAACCTCTTGATGTTACATTTGGATGTTTGGGGCCCCGTTCCAATTAATTCATTGAATGGACATCGTTTTTATTTTTCAATTGTTGACGATTTCTCGCGATATGTGTGGCTTTTTCCATTATTTCACAAATCTGATGTTCTTCGTGTGTTTACTGAATTCAAAACACAAATCGAGAATCAACTCTCCCGGCGTATATCCGCCATTCATACAGTCAAAACGGTCCAAACTGATGGTGGGGGTGAGTTTACTAGTCGTGCCTTTACTAGCTTTCTTCGCCAAGTTGGTATTAAGCACCAAATCACTTGTCCTTATACTCCACAACAGAACGGAGTAGTTGAACGAAAACACCGTCATATTGTTGAAGTTGGACTGTGTCTTATGTCATAAGCCAATGTTCCGTATAAATTTTGGTTAGAAGCCTTTAACACTGTTGTTTATCTAATCAATAGAATACCAATGCATCAACATAAATTTGTGTCTCCTTATCAAATCTTGCTTTTACGGAATCCAGATTATCGGTTTCTCAAGGTCTTTGGTTGTTCATGTTTTCCCCATGTTGTACCTACCAACTCACACAAACTTATGCCAAAATCAATACACTGCATTTTTCTTGGGTATAATAATTTGCATAAAGGTTATCGATGTATGGATTTGATTACTAGCAAAGTGTATATTTCTCATCATGTGGTATTTGATGAATTACATTTTCCTTGGAAAAATATTAGCACGGAGAATACTTTTACAGGTGATACAAGTTCAATGGCAATAGATTCTTTGTGGATGAATCCACAACTTGGCCCAATGTTGCCTTACACCTCTGATTCTAGCACAAGTGCAGCTGATCTGACTTCTTCCAAAGGACCTCCAACCATCCAGACTACTCATATGCAGCGTAGACCTGTTTTCAATCACAGTCCAGTGCCCTTGAATTTCTCACCGTCTCATCAATCTCCACCCCTCAACATTCAGATTTCTCCAGTCGTCACCCCTGTTATTTCTGAAAGCAACAATGTTGCACCTCAAGATCCTAGACATGCCATCACCATTCCTACAGTCTCAGGGACTACTAGTTCAGCCCCTGAGTCGTCTTCAGCGACTCCAACCTCCCTTGATTTATCTCAGCAAGCCTCTACCGAGTCTACCCTTACTCCACCACTTCGGGTTCGGATAATAGCTGATCTTCTCCATGCCACATCTCCGTATTCCTTACCTCAGGGTCTTTTGGCTATGCAAAAGGATTCTCTTACTTATGAGCCTCGTACCTTTAAACAAGCATCCAACATTCTGCATTGGCAAGCTGCGATGCGGGAGGAAATCTCAGCCCTTCACAAGAATCAAACGTGGTCCTTGGTCCTGTTTAACTCAAACATGAATGTGGTAGGTTGTCGTTGGATATTTAAAGTCAAGCGAATAGCGGATGGAACTGTTGAGCGTTATAAGGCTCGTTTGGTAGCTCAAGGCTTCACCCAACAAGCCAGTCTCGACTATGAAGAAACCTTCAATCATATAGTTAAGCCATCCACCATTCATACTATTACCCACTCACGGAAGTGGGATATCAAACAGTTAGATGTTCATATTACATTCCTTAATGGTGTTATTCATGAGGAATTTTATATGAAACAGCTTTCCGATTTTGTTCACTCTTCTATGCCTAACCATGTGTGCAAACTTCGTAAGGCACTCTATGGTCTTAAGTCCGTGTGCATGGTTTCAGCGACTTCATTCATTTCTTCTCCAACATGGGGTTTTCAATAGTCGGTCAGATTCTTCTCATTTTATTCGGTATAATATCCACTCCACTGTTGCTATTCTCGTGTATGTCGACGAAATTATTATTACCGATTCTTCTCCCTCCATTATTCTTCTGTTATTGACGATATCTGTGCGACTTTTGATAGTTGCCGCTTGGGAGATCTGAGTTTCTTTTTGGGCATTGAGGCTTCTCGCACTGGAGATACAATGCAGCTTCGTCAAACCCGTTATGCACTTGATTTACTTGAAAGGTTTCATATTTCAGATTGTAAACCCATGACCACACCTACTATTCCTCATTCCCGATTGTCTAGCAATGATGGAGATCCACTTTCAGATCCTACAGAGTTTCGTAGTTTAGTTAGTGGACTACAATACCTTACTATGACTCATCCGTATATTTCCTTCTCGGTTAATCAGGTATTTCAATTCATGCACCAACCTCGCTCCTCACATCTCATTGCTGCTAAGTGCATTCTCTGATTTATCAAAGGCACAATCGATATGGGTTTGATTTTACACGCGTGTCCTGATCTCTCTATTAATGCTTATTTTGATTCCGATTGGGCTGGGGATCCAGATGATCGCCGCTCCACTACAAGTGCGTGTATATTTATTGGTCCAAATTTGGTTTCTTGGACGGCCAAGAAACAAACTACTGTCTCTCGCTCTAGTAGTGAAGCAGAATATCGGGCTCTTGCTACCACCACATCTGAGCTTCGTTGGTTTACTTTTTTGTTTCGGGAGCTCCGTATTCCCCTTCCTCCTCCATCACTACATTGCGATAATATCTCAGCTATAAATATTGACATTCCACCTTAAAACAAATTGGTGCTAAGGGGAGTGGCTTAGAATCTTTATATATTATAGGCAAGGTTTGTCAATTCCTGATGTGAGATAATATCTCTAACACGCCCCCTCACATGTAGCGGGCTTTTTGCCCAAGCTTACAATGTGGACTTATTAACCGGGTGGCGCGGAGTAACATTGTGGGCCATTGGGCCTGCACGTGTAATGAACCTGCTCTGATACCATCTTAAAGTCTGAGGTTCCACCTTAAAACCAATTGATGTTTACTTACATGTTTTTATTATAGTTTCATTGTATAGAAAGCATTAGTTTGATGGCTGTATATATTCTATGTATTAGTGTATCTTAAGGATTATAGTCTATGTATATATGTTTGTACTCGGTATGGAATGGGATACAAGGGAAAATTCTCCACTTCTTTCTTATTTCTTTATGCTTCCGCTCCTTTACTCTTTGATGTTATTTATAAGATAGTTTGTGATGTTTATGAGAGTTCATGTTTGGGACTAATAATATTCTGCAGGCGTTGATCGACAGGCTTTACAGTCCAATGTAGTACACATATAATGCTTGAAGATGTAATATTTTTGACTGTTTTTTGTTTTGTTTTGTTTTTCTAAGTTTATTTATATAAGTATTTCTGTTGTTCTGGTTTTACCTTCCCAAGTGTGGGTTTGCTGCTTTCTGGTTTTTGGTTCAGTTTTTGTTGTAAGAGAATTGTTATATAAACCCGTAAAATTGTTGAGTAAACCCGTAACGATAAAATTACAATTATGCTACCGAATGAAACTACTTTTCTACCCCTAATTCATACACCCATTACCCCACCTTCCCCCTCAAGCTAACCACTCTACCACCCTTCATCCCAACCCACCGTCTCTCTCGAATTCGGCCACCACCTCCCAACCGCCACTACGCAGCTTCGACACAATCCTCCACCCACTACCATTTCTCCATTAAACCCTATTTTCTCACTTTCCAATTCCCAGTTCTTCAACATATTAGAAAACCCAGATTTTGCAAAAATTCGGCCAGTAGTGACCGAAATTCAGTTCAGGTTCGGCCACACCCGGCCGAAAATATTGAAAAAGTTCGGCCACACCTGGCCGAAATTTTTAAAATGTTCGGCTCTGATTTGCCGAATCTGGGTGGTTCGGCCGGGTGTGGACGATTTTTAAGTAAAGTTCGGCCACTACTGGCCGATCAGATCCAAATTTTCGGTTGGTAGCGACCGAACCACCCAAATTCAGAAATTTAAATGCAATCGAATCAAAAATCGAAATTTCTCACTCTCACTCTCACTCTCTAAAAATCAGATGATTTCTTCTTCTTTTCTTTCTCTCAAACTGATTTTTACTCTCTTTCTCTCTCTAAAAATGGTGGTGGGTGGAGTGGGTGAGAGAGAGTAAATGAAAGGGTTAATGGGTGTGGGTGTGTGGGTGAGTGGGGTATAAAGGGAAAAGTTGGGGGTTTGTTTTAATTTTTTGGGATGGTTTTATCGTTACGGGTTTACTCAACAATTTTACGGGTTTATATAACAATTCTCTCGTTGTAAATTTTTGTTCTTCTTGTACTATTAGTCTCACTTATTAAGTTCAATGATACTTGCTTTTGAGGGGCAACGATCTCATTTTTTTGTTTTTTGAAATTTAACTTTATCTTGGGCACTGTTTTGATTTGGTACTGGTTTTGAAGACCTATAAGGGTGGGTTTGGGAGTGCGTTTTAGCCTCCCAAACGCTTGTTCTCTCCCAAACTCGCCGCTAAAACATGTTTGGCAGGAAATCAGCGTTTGAGTAGGCTGAACTTAAGGGGAAGTATGCCTTATTGGTGCTGGTAACTGTTGTGAATATTGCCCTCCACACCCAAGCAAACCTACAAGAATAATAATCGCACACAAACCAAGCACAAGAAATCAAAGAAAACAGAAAAGAACACAAGAAATTGGTAACCCAGTTCACCAATTTGATTGGCTACGCCTGGGGGCACTACCAAGCCAGGATCATGCACTATGTATGTAGAAATTGTGTTACAACTGAATTGGAGGCGGAACATTGATTATATATGACCTAGGGATTAAACCAAAACCTAATCAAACAAGGAAACTATGACTGCTGAAAAACGGGCCGAGCGCGGCCGCCCTCACCCCGAGCGCGGTCGCGCAACCCTCTAGAAACTCCAACGCCTTTGTAAAATCCCCTGGCCGCGGTCGCCCTCATCTGTCCGGCGCGGTCGCCCTCGAAGAATTCCACCCGAGCATCGTCTTCGTCCAAGAGCGCGGTCGCGCACACCACTGCGCGCCGCTCTTGTTCCCAAAGAACCCCTGACGAGTTTTTCCCCCTTGCTTCGATGTCTAGCCCGGTTGGTCCTCTATCCCAAAAATCTCCCACCTAGAGATCAACCACACATATAAGCCCCGTATCCGTCTTCAACTCACCCTTGGTGTCCTCCTAGTGCTCACCTCGATCATGGTAGTGCCATCCTCCTCTCTCACTCTTCAAGCCCAATTGAAGCTTTGCAGCCTTCAATTTCTCAAGGTTCACAACCTTTGTCAACATGTCACCGGATTCTCCGATCCCAATATCTTCTCAAGCCACAAAGTCTTCTCCTCCAAGAGATGCCTCGATGTAGTGAAACCTCGCCCAATGTGCTTCGTCCTCGAATGAAACGCCGGATTCTTTGCCAAGTGAATTGCACTCGACCGTCACCGTAGAGAATATTACCACTTCGCGTCTTCCCAAGTTCACCCAAGAAGTTCTCAGCCCAAACCATCTCTTTACTTGCTTCGTCACATCGCCACATATTCTCGCTTCGCAGCCGATCGAGCCACGATCTTTTGCAACTTAGAAGCCCGTGAGATTGTCATACCACCCAATGTAAACACATAACCCGTAGTACTTCTCCTCTTATCAAGATCACTTGATGCCAAGTCCGCATCAACATAACCCGCTAACACCACTTCCTTGCTTGAAAAACATAGAGCCTTACCAAATAGCATTCTTCAAGTAACGTAGGATCCACTTAACCGCTTCCCAATGTTGCTTTACGGGTTGCCCATGAACCGGCCGACTACTCCCACCGCATGTGCAATGTCCGGCCTTGTACACACCATTGCATACATGAACTCCCCACGTGAAGCATATGGAGTTCTCTCCATCTTGTCACGCTCTTCCTTGTTCCTAGGCGAGTCCCTCTCGGATAGCTTGAAATGCAAACCCAATGGCGTCCCCTGTTGGCTTCGCCTCTTCCATACAAAACCTTGCTAAGACCTTCTCAACATATTCTCGCTTGTGAAAGAACCAACTTGCCCGACTCCCTATCCCGATCAATCCGCATGCCCAAGATTTTCTTTGCCTCTCCCAAATCCTTCATCTCGAACCGTTCGACAACCGAGTCTTCAACCCGTTTACCTCTCTACCGCTAGAGCCCGCTATTAACATGTCGTCCACATATAACAAAGAAGATAATGTACCCATTGTCCGTGTTCTTGAAGTAGCAACAATGATCCGCCTCGCATCCGATAAAATCAATGTCGTGCATGAATCCATCAAACTTCCCGTACCATCGCCTAGGAGCTTGTTTAAGGCCATACAAGCTCTTAGTCAATCTCGCAAACTAGCTCCTCGCTACCCTTAGACAAGAAACCCTCCGTCGTACTCATGTAAATTTCCTCCTCCAAGTCTCCATGAAGAAAGGCCGTCTTCACATCCATCTGTTCAAGCAAAGAAGTCATCCGCCACTACTATCCCCGTAACCATTCTCGATAGTGGTCATCTTCACAACCGGAGTGAATACTTCGGTGTAGTCAATACCATACTTCGCCGAAACCCTTTAACAACCAGTCTTTCCTTGTAACGCTTGCTACCGTCTGCTTCCTCCTTGATTCTGTAAACCCATTTGTTATACAGTGCCTTCTTCCCCTTAGGTAGTTCAGTCAACTCCCAAGTTTTGTTTGCCTTCAATGAGACCATCTCATCTTCCATCGCAGCTTTCCACTTGTTATAAAGCACACTACGAATCGCTCCGCATAACATTCCGGTTCCCATTATCATCAACAACAAATAATAATTCGAAGGAGTATACTGTCGGGTGATCCACGCAATCTGCTGGATCTACGCAGCGGAATATCCGGTTCTGGAGTATGTGGTTCATCTTCAATGACCTCCTGACCATGGTCAACATGAACTGTCCTGCTCCCACCCGAGTCTGGAATATCCACCTCTACAACCTCCGGTTCTGAACTAGTGTCATCAGATGCCCCCTTTCTATCCTTATACAAAACCTGCTTGCCACTCCAAGCTTCCTCTGGAATTCCGTTCCCCAATGGAACCGATGGTCCCCGATTGATCAAGAAAGCTGCCGTGTCAACTGCATATGCCCAGAACGTCTTCAGAAGTCCACACTTCAATCTCATACTTCTAGCCCGCTCGTTCAATGTTCTGTTCATCCTTTCTGCTACCCAGTTGAGTTGTGGAGTCTTCTTTGGAGTCTTCTCCATACGAATACCATTCGCAGCATAATATTCCCTAAACTCCCCGAGCTCATACTCCCCACCATTATCTGATCTCAAGCACTTAAGCTTAAGTCCCGTTTGATTCTCCACCAAGGCCCTCCACTTCTTGAACACCTCGAAAGCCTCATCTTTCCCCTTCAAGAAATAGACCCAAACCTTTCTTGTAGAATCATCAATAAAAGTCATGTAATATGACGCACCACCTGCAGATGTAATCGGAGATGGCCCCCACAAGTCCGCCAAAGGTGGAACTAATTCCAACTTTGCTTCCCTTAATCCCCTACCTGTCCTCGAGAAATTATTCCTCCCTTGTTTGCCAAACATACAATCTTCGCAGGATCCCCACGTTGGTGTCTTCAAGCCCGGTAGTAGACCCTTTGAACAAAGCACCTTCATCCCTGTCTCACTCATGTGACCCAATCGACAGTGCCACAAATACGTATCACCCCTTGGCTGCTTTGCCACCGCAATACTATCCTTGGTGTTGTTTGCCAAATACAAAGTACCCTCCTTATTACCCCGAGCGATCTCACAATCCTCCTTGGTAATAACCCGGTTCGCAGAAAGTCACCTTGTAACCCTCTTCGTCCAACCGCCCAACCGAGAGTAGGTTCTTTTTCAAACCCGGAATGTGCCTCGACCCCGTTCGATGTAGAACCTTCCCGTCCGATGCTCCTATCCCGACATCCCCTTCCCCTTGATTTCCAAAGGCTCGCCATCGCCTAGATAGACCTTCCCGAAATCACCGGAAGTGTAATTATCCATCTCTTCCTTATGCCCGCAAGAGTGGAATGATGCCCCGAATCCAAGACCCATGATTCTAGTGCACTACTAACACTCGTAACCAAGACATCATCACCTTCGATCGCCACATTCGCCTGATTGCCCTTACGATTTGGACAATCCCTCTTAAAGTGTCCCAACTCCTTACAATAATAGCACTGAACAGATCCCTTCGCAACCTTCGGTTTGTCCTTGGTCTCATCAGCTTTGATACCAGTTGTTGTGAATATTGCCCTCCACACCCAAGCAAACCTACAAGAATAATAATCGCACACAAACCAAGCACAAGAAATCAAAGAAAACAGAAAAGAACACAAGAAATTGTTAACCCAGTTCACCAATTTGATTGGCTACGTCTGGGGGCACTACCAAGCCAGGATCTTGCACTATGTATGTAGAAATTGTGTTACAACTGAATTGGAGGCGGAACATTGATTATATATGACCTAGGGATTAAACCAAAACCTAATCAAACAAGGAAACTATGATCGAAACGGGCCGAGCGCGGCCGCCCTCACCCCGAGCGCGGTCGCGCAACCCTCCAGAAACTCCAATGCCTTTGTAAAATCCCCCAGCGCGGTCGCCCTCACTGTCCAGCGCGGTCGCCCTCGAAGAATTCCACCCGAGCATCAGTCTCTGTCCAAGAGCGCGGTCGTGCACACCACCTGCGCGGCCGCTCTTGTTCCCAGCAACCCCTGACGAGTTTTCCCCCTTGCTTCGATGTCTAGCCCGGTTGGTCCTCTATCCCAACAGTAACATACTTAACAGGTGTGAAATCTAGGTGTTATAGAGGCCGCTGGGCAACATTTGGGAATGGATAACATAACTGAGTCAATGCCTTTGGGATTTCTCTCTCTCAGAGAGAATTTCACTGGCTATTACTGGATGCGGGTGATCTCATTTACCTCCAGTAACATTGTAAGTATTAATTAACCGTAACCGTAAATTAATTTGAAAGTGTAAATTAATTTGCCGATTCAATTTCATCACACACTCACACTCACTCAGCTCACACACACACACACACACACACATATATATATATATATATATATATATATATATATATATATATATATATATATATATATATATATATATATATATATATATATATATATATATATATATATATATATATATATATATATATATATATATATATATATATATATATATATATATATATATGAGTTTTGTTAGGATACCCACAATAGGAGTATCCTAACAAGTGGCCCATTACTTTTGGACCAAAATGTCCCTTCATTTTGTACATGAACTAAAAATAAAGAAGGGGTATTTTGGTATTTTAGGCATGCTGCTGTTTTCCAGGGCGCTGCTGATACCCAGGCGCTGCTGATTCCCAGGGCGCTGCTGATTCCCAAGACACTGCTGATTCCCAGGGCGCTGCTGATACCCAGGCGCTGCTGATGCCTAAAATACCAAAATACCCCTTCTTTATTTTTAGTTCATGTACAAGATGAAAGGGCATTTTTGTCCAAAAATAATGAGCCACTTGTTAGGATACTCCTATTGTGGGTATCCTAATGCTGTTGGAGATTGTATACAGGGGTATTTTAGTTAGCTTATATATATATATATATATATAAGCTCACTAATGCTGTTGGAGATTGTATACAGGGATTGAGGCTTCTGACTATGTCTATCCCAGCAGTCCTATCAAATTTTATTGGAACCTGTAGCGATACAGCTCAGAATGCATAGGCCACACACAAGTTGTCCTCTTCTATGTTGCTTTAACGTTGATAGCATTGGGAAAATCTAGAAGAGAAGCCTTCTCGCTTAAGTTGTCTCTTAACCGGGATGCTGCTGAAATTATATTTGATTGATATATATTGATGGGTATGTTTTCATCTATCCAAATAATATATATTTATACTTATTTTGCGCTTAATCTTAAATTGTTTGATGGCTTTTTAGAGTGTTTATTCATATAGGTAATGAAAGGAAAAAGTCACGAAACATGATTTTAAAAGATACGAAAAGGAACGATCGATAACGAAGAGGCAAATGATAAAAGAATAGAAATTTCAGAAGGACAAATTTGAAGATTACCAGAGCATTCATACCATTGTATAGTTGTAGACACCCCATTCTGAACCTATCGTGGCAGAGTTATACCACAATAAGTCTCGCCTTTGGTTTTGGAGTAGAAATCCACCATTTCGTCATGTTTCTTGTAGTTTTGATTAACAGGCGTTAGTTTGTACTGAACTGCATACGCGATAACAAGGGGAGGACTAATCTGTCCTTTGTGAGCCTTGTCCCGCGCGGGACATGGCGTGTCTCGCGCGAGACTAGCCTTCTGCTGGTGTAGACACCCCATTCTGAACACATCGGATCATACTTATACCACTCTAAGTCTCGCTTTGAGTCAAGAAGTAGAAATCCACCATTTCGTCATGTTTCGTTAAGTTTTGACTAACTACCGTTAGTTTGGGACTAAACTGCATACGAGATAACGAGGAAAGGACAAAACTGTCCACAGGAGCAATATCTCGCCGCGAGATGGCGTGTCTCGCGCGAGATATCCCCCTCTGCGGTGCGGGCAGACGGTTCCCTCGTCGATTTCAACCTCTTTCCGGGATAAAACTTTATCTCTCCGGCCAACCAATGAGAGAGGAGTTCTAGAACCATCTGATAGGGTTTTAACTCTCCACTTCTTCATATCCAACCTTTATAAATACTTGGTGACTTCCAAGGGATCGGAGGTCGGAAGTCGAAAATCCCAAACCTCGAATTTACACAACACACACATTTTGTCGTTTTCTTTCCCTGAAGGAATCCCTCAAAATCACCCTAAAAACTCACCTCATAGTTTGTTTGTCAACCTTGTTGATAAACAAGCATCAATCTCCAAACCAAGGATCAAGGCGAAGCTCTGTCCGTGTGAAGGGTCGACTCTAAACTCGAGTCGAAACTCTGTCCAAATCACCTCACGCAAGGTAATTCCTAATCTTCCTTCTAATTGATTGTTAGAGTGGTATAAGTCCATAGAATCTAGGATCGGCCTAGAGCCTCTCCAAATCATGGAGACGGTCTCGAAGCAATCGATTCTAAATTCCGTTTGACCTCATCAAATGGACCTTTATTTGTAGTATTTAGATTCGTTTTTTACTTCTTCTTTTGAAAAACCTCTCTTTTCTTTAGCAAGACCGATCTCCGGATTGGGTGAAATGGATGCCTTCTAAACCTACCCATTTCATAACCTAAGCCCCGAACTCAAATCTCTTTCAAATGGGTTTTCTATGTTTCCAATCAAATAATATAGGTGGCGACTCATAAAAAATAAAAGGAATCAGAATTTCTTTCTCATGGCAACGCTACGGTGGCGACTTCGGGGGACTCGAAAATTAAGAGGCTTAAACTTGCGTCAAAATTAAAAGAGAGGTTTTCAAAAAAAATTGTAAATTCGATTTTACGCTCTCGAGATGAGGCATATCTCGCACGAGATATCATATCTCGAGACGAGATATCGCCTCGGCAATCTGGTTGTTTTCTGGTTTCTCCCGTTCATCTCATAATCCAAGACGAGAGTCGAACACGCAAGGGGATCCCGAATTCATTATCTGCGAGTTTACGCATCTTAAGGCCTCCCTTAAGGTGTAGAACTCGGACCTTTATTTTCCTTAAATAATTGATTATTATTTATGAACTGCGTGTGATTGGGTTTTATTTAATTAAAGTCCGGTCCATTGGGAATTCGGGAGTTGTAAATTAAATTATTTATCTCTCTTTATCTCTCTTTATGTGGAACTACGACGGCCTGAGTCTTCCTAAATTGGGAGAAACGTAGGCAACCACTTGGTGCGGCCACTATCTGTTTTCTCTTTTAATTTTCAAAAAAAACTTTCTATTTTACTCTATCACATAGATTGACTATCACACACGCGCACATCATACTATAACTGTCATTGCACTGCATACCCTCTATAAACCCGGGACCCACACTAAGGACGGATGACGATAACCACCTAGTCGCCGGTCTCTCCGAAGTTGGACAATCCCACTCCGCGTATTCAATCCACTTAGATTGTCATATCGCGGGGAGCCTAACCTTCCAGCCCTGCATCGCCACATTCTCATATAGATTGACTTTTTAGGATCACTCCGTGACCGGTCGGTTTTTTGACTCGGTGATCTTTTCTTGTTTTTGACCAAAACAAAGCCATGCAAAATTGACAATAAAGGAGGATTCGGAAAAGTCCCTTCGGAAAAAGTCCCTTCGGAATGACCCTTTCGGATGTCCCTTCAAGAAAAATGTGCATATAATCCTTCAAAAAAAAAAAAACAATCTTACATGGCTTTGTTTTACAAAAATCGGATTGATTGCTTAGTCGTTAGATTCTGATAAAGGCCTTAGAAACCCCTCAAAACGGACTTTCCGTTCCGACCAAAAATTAGGGCTAAATAAAAATCGACTTTCTGTGTGATTATCTCGCGCGGGACTACTAATCTCGCACGAGATAATGCTTACATGTCTGTGAATTTGAGCCTGAGCCATTTAAGCACCTTCCAGGCTCGTTGGGGCTAGATCCTGATATCTGCATATCTTACGTCGGTTTTCGAAGCTACTCAACTCCAAGACTCCCAACACAATGTCGACATCGACAACATTCCGGGAAATGAGACCTGTCCGAAAACAACCACAAACTTACGGAAGAAGCCAATGATCGCCTAGAAGTGCAAGCTTCCCCAAATCCACACTCTCGTGGAAGAAATTCAAGAGCTTAGAGGCTGCACTAGCCAACAAAGAAAAGAAGAAGAAAAATGACTCTTCCTCAGGAGAAGAGGAGTCATACACTAAAAGGGCCAAGGGTCGCCGCAAAAGCAAAGGCAAGAAAAAGAGGTACGAGTCTAGCTCATCATCTTCCTCATCCGACAATGAAAATTTGCACATCCAAGAAAGAAAGCAAGGGGGAAAGCAAGAATGAACCCCTTACCATGGCCATCTTTGGAAAAGAAACTTGCATCCCTTGATGTGAGTAAGGGAGCCTCACTCTCTATTGATTACGATACCCTCCGTCGAGTCCATGTCAAAGCTTCCTAGAAAGTACAAGACACCCGACATTGCAAAATTCAATGGCACCACCTGTCCCAAATCACATTTGGAGACCTACTCTTGGGCCATGCTACCTATGGGTGTTGATGACAATACTGTTAGCCCAATGCTTTCCACAAACTCTCGATGGTGCTGCTAGAGATTGGTATATGACTCTCCCACTCTCAACAAGACTAGGCGGCCACTCGCTAGTTGTACTTTCCAAAAACAATACGAGGACAACTCCACTTATCGCACCACTAGAAGGGATCTTGAGCAAACCAAGCGGCTTCCAAACGAGTCCTTCACGAGATTTTGTTAAAAGGTGGAGAACCAAGCTAACCGAAATTGTTGATAGGCCCGGCCTAGGCACGAACAAATTCACATCCTCATACAATGCCTTAGAGAGGAATATCCAAGACAAGCTAGCCGGAAACTATTTTCCTAGCTTCGCCGAACTTCACAAGTCGGGCATACGGTTAGATGACCTCATCAAACGAGAAAAGGGAAGCCAAGAAAGAAAGTGGATTCCGTTACAACAAGAGCTCTTCTTCCTCTTCCAATCCCAAGGATGCATACATCAATGCCATTGTTTTCAATCATCCTGGAAATGGTAAATACTCCGCGATGTACCCCACCACAAAAGAAGAAGAAGGATAGACATTATGACAAGCTTGAAGGAATCACCCAAGAAGAACTCTTGAAGTGCTTGTCAAGAACGGGAAAATCAAACCAAGAGAAGGTGGGCCTCCAAAGAAAGATCTTCACACTTGCCAACCATGCTCATCACCTCTTACTGCAAGTACCACAACTTCACCGGTCACGACACCAACTCTTGCTTCCACTTGAAAGACGTCATCCAAGATTTGTTTGACGATAAAGAGATAGGGTTACCAAATGTTGTTACTAATCCTTTGCCAAACAATGAAGTCAATTTAATAGAGATAGAAAGTAGCTTAGAGGACCCTACTCGTCTAGCCACAATTGTGGACGAGAGCCCTCTTGAATTTAATGAATCTTCTTTACGTTATATGATGTCTTGGGAGGAAATCTTAGAACAAAAGGGAAGGGGTCTAAAGCAGTCAACCTACTCACACGATCCGGTCGTGTGATCATCAACAAAGACCCGAGGATGAAAATCCTCCAAAACAAGCTAAAGCCTCATCGTCAAATGAGCCGGAGGACCCTCTCTTAACTCAATTGAAAAGACACAAGCAAATATCTCGGTTTGGGATCTCATAGGAGCATCTCACAAGCACCGTGAGATGTTGAAAAAGGCATTAGCTCAAATGACCATTTCCTCAGAAGCAACACCCGAAGAGCTCACTCAAATGATTGGCCAAGTGCGGTTTGGCAACGTCATCACTTTCGGCGACTTGGACCTCCCATCCTATGGGAACAATCATCATGAGGCCCTTTACATGCTTGCTAAGGTGAATGGGTACCGAATGCCACGCATTTTGGTTGACAATGGTTACGCAATCAATGTCCTCCCGAAGAAAGCCTTATCATCATTAGGCCTCACCCACAAAGACCTCAAGCCATCAGGGCATCTTGTAAGGGGGTACGATTGTGCTTGCTAGAACCGCTGCAGGATCGGTTGTAATACTGTAGAAATGGGACAAGTCACTATGAGCATCGAATTTCAAGTCATCGACATCCCGGCATCCTTCAACTTGCTACTTGGTCGCCCTTGGCTACATGACATAGGGGTGTGCCCTCCTCCTTGCACCGATGCATCAAGTTCGAACACAACAACACTATAGTCACCATACACGGAGAGATGGTCACTTTGCTAGTCCTATCCTCGAAGTACAACATAGCACTTCGATTTCTGTTCGGTGGTTTTGAGATCGAGAAAGAAAGCCTTTGTGAACGTCATAGACACTTGCAGCAACGACTACTCGAAAGGCACTTAGGTTTTCCGGAAGCCTTCTGTCGGAGAATGATGCTAGCAAAAGGGTACTTTCTGGATTGGGGCTTGGAAAGCACTTACAAGGAATAACGGAACCACCACCGGTCCCCGCCTCACACTGAAAGCATGGACTAGGATACGACATCTCCATCCACGATGAAGATGACATAGAAGAGTGGGGCTTCACTCAAATCAAGTGGGAAGGAACCTCGTACAAAGGCGCAACGACCCAAAGTTCAAGGATTGCAACCTCAAACCATATCGGAGGACACTCAATGGCTACTTTGTTCGAGAAGGGGAAAGTATTCCCTACTTTATCTTTTGAGAACCATGGGTGATGATAAAGGAAAGCGCCAACAGGGCTTTGAAATCTTCGGCGGCTGCGATGCTTCTCCGGATGAAACGAGAATCCGTCCCACGATCCCTAATGATTTGTGGGGCACGAAGCGAGAAATGACAAGCGAATGGGACTTTGTGTTGGGAGAAGACATGCTTTGCGACAATTCCAAGACTGTCTTAGGTTAGAAGACGGCCAGATTCATGCAATATCCAAGGGGACGCTCCAACTACCGACTACACAAGACTAATACGAAATGTGATAAGCCAATTCTAAGCGGCACGTCACTTAGGAGGACCGGTTGTTGATGAAGACTTCATGATCAAAGAGCTTGGTTGCACTCCCCACCCTCGCGGGAAGATAGGCCCTACAACTTTTACATTAGAAGCGAGGCTCCACCTCCGATGAACTCACTCAAAGAGGAAATCGAGGCGGTGGCTGAACATGTATTCCACTTACTTCCTTAATGAAAACTTTGATCTTCAGAGTACCACGAGATTGCTAACATCGTAAATGATGAATTAACTAATAATAATCAATATAACGAACACGTTAATAATGAATCATACGATGAGATAGATCAAGATAACGAACAAATCTTAAAAGAATTAGCTAAGCAAGTAGGTCGTTGTGGAAAGAATGGCCACGTTGACGACGAGGAAATGCAAACGGTTAATCTTGGGACAACGGAAGACCCCGAGAGAAACAAAGATCGGCGGCTTCTTCAAGGGGAAGACGAGAGAAACCTTGACCCGGCTCCTCGAGAGAATATGTCGACGTATTCGCTTGGTCCTACAAAAGATATGCCTAGGTTGAATCGGTCGAGTTGTAGAACACAAGATACCACACTGCTACCAACGCCTTGAAGAGCGATCAAGCGAAACTACGCGAGAATCAAGCCGGAATGGTCAATGCAAGTGAAAGAAGAAATCATGAAACTCTTGAATGTAGGGTTCATCAAAGTGATTGAATATCCGGAATGGTTAGCAAACACGGTGCAAGTAGCCAAGTCGAACGGGAAAATACGAGTACGTGTTGATTTCGGAGACTTGAACAAGGCATCCCCTAAAGATGACTTCCCGCTACCAAACATAGACATGTTGGTCGATGCCACGACGGCATACGAGGTCCGCTCATTCGTCGACGGGTTCGCGAGGTATAACCAAATCCTCATGGCGAGAAGAGGACCGGCCTGAAAACGGCATTCACCACACCTTGGGGAACGTTACGCTACACGGTCATGCCGTTTGGTCTCGAAACGGCCAGGGCTACCTATCGAGAGAGCCGATCCACGACACTATTCCACGACATGATCCATAAAGAAATAGAGGTGTATGTGGACGACATGATTATCCACTCGAAGGGGACGAGATGGCCAACACTTGAGAGATCTCGAGAAAATTCTTCAATCGGCGAGACGGCACAAAATGAGACTCGGCCCCGCCAAATGCTCATTCGGAGTAGTCAAAGGGAAAGTCTTGGGATACATGGTCACGAACGCGGCATAGAAGCGAGATCCCGCCAAGATAAAGGCCATTACGAGACATGCCTCCACCCGGACACGAGAAAAGAAGTAAAGGGATTCATGGGCGAGACTCCAATATATCGGTCGATTCATTAATCAGCCCGACTACAATGTGCGACCCCATCTTTAAGCTACTTAAGAAAAACGCACCTCAAGAGTGGACCGAAGAATGTCAAGAAGCATTCGAGGAAGTTAAGCACTACTTGACTTCCCCACCTATCCTGGTTCCACCACACAAGGAGAAGCCCTTGAAGTTGTACCTCACAATCACGAGACAATACGCATTAGGGGCTATGCTTGCTCAAGAACGGCCCGGCCTCGCACACGAGAAAATGCCATCTACTTTGTCGGCCGAGATTCCAAGGCGGTGAAATCAACTACTCTCCACTCGACAAGTCATGCGTTTGCTCTCGTCACAGGTATCACAAAGGTTAAAGCACTATATGGAAGCCTTTCCGGTCAGTCTCATCGCAAAGATGGATCCACTGAAATATATCCTAGACAAATCAAATTTGTCTTCGAGACTAGCCAAATGGTACTTCATGCTCGCGGGGTATGATATCACTTACGTCACTCGAAATCCGTCGGAGGAGTGTATTCGCAGATCGGTTGGCCGAATTTCCTTGCGACGAAGTGAAGGGGAAGACCCGCGATTCCCGATGAGGACATCCTAAGCATAGAAGAAAATAAGTGGCAATTATTTTTCGATGGCGCAGCCAACAAGAGAGGGTTTGGCATCGGAATGTTATTGGTGGACCCTAACGACATCTACACTCCACTAGCGATGCGTCTTGACTTTGATGCCACCAACAATACCGCGAGAATACGAGGCTTGCATAGCGGGGCTGGAGAGCGGCCCTAGAACGCAACGTGAGCGAACTCGAGGTATTCGGGGATTCCCAATTGATCATCAATCGAGACATTAAAGAAGTGGAGGGTCCAAGATCCAACCCTTCAAAGATACGGTACCCACCTCCAAGAAGGCGCATCAATTTCAAGATGTCTCATTCCACTATCTCCCCAGAGACAAAAATCGGTTTGCGGACGCACTAGCCACACTTGCTTCTTTGGTCGAAATCCCTAAAGGAAAAGCAGTTAAACCCTTCAAAATTACACGGCGTACAACTCTGCATGCTTTGCGCCGTTATAGATCTTCACGGCTCGCAAAGACAAATGGTTATCAAGGTGCCATTGTTGAAAACTCCGAAGGAAACCATGGTACCACGACATTTGGTATTTCATCCTAGATGGAACCATATCACTGAGGCAGAGACACGAAGACTCGGATTGCCCTTAAGAAGTTGGTGCCAATTACGTCATCACTTGCTGGCCGTTTATTCAAGAAACATTCCCAAGGAAACCTCCTTTGCGCCACCGAGGAAGAGGCCCGGGAAATAATGGACCATGTTCATCAAGGCATATGTGGAACCCACATGAGCGGAAACATGCTCGCCAAAAAGATCATCGAGACAAGGGTACTTTTGGGCGACCATGGAAGCCGACCGTACCAAAATGGTCAAGAAGTGTCACAAGTGTCGAATACACGCCAATCTTCGGCACGCGCGCCTTCCTTCTTTGTACCCAATGACTTCACCTTGGCCGTTCTCTACATGGGGAATAGACGTGATTGGAAAGATCACACCCGTAGAGCCAACGGACCTTTGTTTCGTCTAGTAGCCATCGACTATTTCACTAAATGGGTCGAGGCCGCCTCTCTGAGTTACGAATGCCGAGAAAGGTTGCGAGAATTCATCAAGCACAACATCATCTGCCGATATGGGGTTCCACAAGAGATGATATCCGATAATGGGTCACACTTCGAGAAGGAAACCGAGTCGCCTACTAGCCGAGTACAAAATCACGAGACACAAGTCATCTCCTTATAGACCTCAAACAAACGGGGCAGTTGAAGCCGCGAACAAAACAATCGAGACTATCATCAGAAAAATGGCGATCCTTTGGAAAGAGCGCCCGACAAGCTACCATTCGCACTATGGGGTACCGCACTTCGGTCCGAACGGCTACGGGGGAAACTCACTACGCCCTCACATTCGGGATGGAGGCTGTCTTACCGATAGAATTGGAAATACAATCACTAAGAGTTCTCCTAGAAAACCAAGTGAATGAAGTCGACTGGCTAGAAAGCAGATACGAAGAGCTAGCCCTATTGGACGAAAGAAGGTTGAAAGCGGCCGAACACACTCAAGCTTACCAAAGAAGAATGGCAAGAGCTTTCAACAAAAAGGTCAAGACAAGGAACATCAGAGTAGGCGACCTGGTGCTCCGTGAGCATCGTCCCGGACCTTTCAACCCGTTAGGCAAGTGGGGACCAAGATGGATAGGACCCTACATTGTGAAGAAGATATTCTCTGGGGGAGCCCTTCAGCTGGTAGACTTAGACGGAGATCAACTACCGAAGCCGGTCAACATGGACAAGCTCAAGAAGTACTTCGCGTGACTTGGCCCCCTAAGAATAAATCGCTCGCTAGGTTGAAAATCCCGGAAAGGACAACTTAGGCAAAAATTAGAGCTAGCACAAGAAAAGAAGCCCGCTGGATCGAAAACCCGAAGGGGCGGTCTAGGCAAAAGAAAGGGTGTGCATAAAAAAAAAAGAAAAAGGGCCTTATCTCGCGCGAGATTACTCTACGGCCTAGAGCCATATTTTGTCCTTTTCTCAAAAATGAACTACGTTGGACCTGAGCCTCTTGTTTAATTGCTGTAAAAGAGGAACGTAGGCAGCCTTCGGGTTCGGTCTAATCAAATAAATAAATCAAAGTTGTCCCTTTTATTAATCGAATGCGTTTCATTAATGACAATAGGGAAATCCTAACCACAACGACTAATTTGCTAAGCTAACAAACTTGAAAAAAAAAAATAATACTAATAAAGCAGAAACAATTGATCTATCAAAGCAATCTCTTGGTACTCCTAAAGATCTAGCCTTTCATTAACTTGGTTGGCCGGCGAACATGGTCTCCACCGTCGTCGTGATCCTCCTTGCGCTTTGAGCCTCTCAAAGCGAATCATCCCTCGAGACGATCAAAGACAGATTCCGACAATCTCTTGAAGACATGAGGCCTATCCAAAGCTTGCGTCTTTCCAGGCATTCCCTTGCCTCGCCTCTCGTACCAATCCCCATCAAGAAAATCCTGAGTTGGATCAGGCACATTAGCAGGATCGACCGAGCCTCGCTCCTTCGCAAGATACCGCTAGCTACAAAAGAATCTCTTAGCAAAGGTGAAAGCCGCAAATCATCAATCTTCTCTCCGCACTAGGATGACCGGTATGGAGGAACCAATCCAAATATTTGTCGACAGAAGATGCTTGCATTAAAGGTCCGAAGGTTCGACCAACGGTCCCGATTAGTTCCTACACCCCATGCTTGAGCTAGCACCCGCGCAAACTCTACACCAATATAAGACACTACACGAGAAGCTCCTTCGAAAGATAAGTGTCCTGCTGCCGACCAAACTGACGGAGCACCCGCTTGGGAAAGTAGAAGGAGGAATCTCGCAAACCCGGAAGAATAACCCTGTCAAAACCCTTGGTATTGTGCAACATACTTGTTCAACCTCCAATAAGGTGGACACCTGGAGAATATCGTTGGTCCAGCGGTCTTGCAATCAACTCGGCCCATTCATCCATTTGAAAGATCTTTGATCAACAACTTTCGTGTATGATATGTAAAAGGAGAATATTCCAATGGGGGACCTATCAACTTGAGATGCTCCCTAAGCCAAATAGTCAACAGGAGGGGACTCCGCTTGAGTCATGACGCCTTGATCTATGCAGCTCATCAAGACCATGAAGGGTCTCACCCAAGATTAAGCGGAATAATGTTCCTAGAACGTTTCCTAGCCTGCAACAACTTCCACCAGTTGGGAATCGACCAAGCCGTCCCTACACGTAAACAAAACATCTCCGAAAAGAGAAAGAGCCGAAAGTTCCGCTTATGGACATGAAAATCATCATCATCAGAATCACCGCTGAAGCGTCCCGAAAAGAAGAGCAATCAACCCACTTGCGGTGAACCAACCCATAGCAAGTATCAAGGGGGATCCCTAACAATTCGTTCAAGCCTCCGAATGATTCCTATGATACTTAGGAACAAGAATCTACGCTGGCCAAAGGCATATCCAAGATAATGGCGAATTCCTCCACGCGTAGGCACCATCTCATTCAAAGAAAAATTGAAAAAAGATGAATAGAGGGATCCCAAAATCGAGCGGCACCCCGCAATAACTTCCAATCCGGTTGGAGGTTCTTCAAAGTGAAAAGAATTCTAAATCCGAATTCTCGCGATAAACTTATTGCGAGACCGGTTGCGAAACGACCTTACAAAATCCCTTGATGCTTGTTTGAAAGAGGCAATCACTTCGTAGGACAAAGAAAAATCATCGACAATCATGGACGTTGGAGCAATCTCCTTGGAAGCCATGGATCACGGGGTTGAAAAAGAAGACAAGAGTTTCACCCTAACAGATATCTCTAGAGTTTGAAAAGCTAGAATGAGTTATCTCGGCCAGGACTACATGGGTGATTTTATAGGGAAAACTGTCAAAATCCCGCTCGAAAAGGAAGAGATTTCTCGCTCGGATAGCGTGTCTCGTGCGAGACACCTTATCTCGCGAGATATCCCTACGGCAAAGCAACAGCGGCTCTACTCAAACAAGCAATCTAGCCCCGAGCTTGACGAAGCAAGTCTCAAATAACTCCGCGTGTACAATTCATAACACGCAATAAAACACCATACTCAGGCTCAAAATTGCGGCCTATCGGCCATTCCCATTTCCGAAAAGCACATAGAGAGTCGAGAAAGTTAATTAAGCTAATTAGACCTAGGATTAGGGGCTAAGAAAAAAACCATTGTTTCGTGCTAGCTATGTGTTCCTAACAGGTGCCAGAAAAGAAAAAAAAATTGTCTGGGCCCGCCGGCCAATATATACAGAATAATCGAGATAAAGAAAAAGGGAGGGGATCACGCCATCAAGTTGCTCGAGCCGCCGGCACCTCCGCCCATCACCACCAGGGGCTACCATCCCTCCTCGACCTCTTGGCTCCGCAAGTAGGGGTCATAGCCGAGGCCACTGTCGAGGCCGCCGATGAAGCCATCTGGAACAGCCTCTCGGACATCTTCGACACCAGCGCCATCAATCCAGCCATCTTGGTCGCTCCACGGTTGTAATCGGCCGCGGATATGGTGACCTCGACAATCAAAGAAAAGAAGATGCTCGGATGAAGTCGGACATATACACTTATATGGACGAATACGAGAAGCTTGAGACAAAGCGAAACATACCGAAGAGACATCGGCCCTAGAGGCCGTAACCCTGAATCGATCGGGGAGACGGGATATGCCCATCATCGGCATGCTCCCCATCATATACGTGTAGCTCGGAAGGGCCGTAGTCGGGGCAAAAGCGCAGAGAATCGGTAGCCTGAGAGGAAGTGCTAGGGGCTGAAGAACCCTGGAAGCGAAGCGAGAGGCGGAGCCACGAGCATGTGATCGCTATCCCCCACCGGGGAGGGGACCCGTCAACCGAGGCGAAACTCCGCATAAGAAGCCCAGGGATCACGCAAGTCGTCGCCGCATCACCCACCAAAAGACTAGCATAACCATCCTCCGGAATAGAGTGGGTGGGATACATCGACCTCGGCGGATCCGCCGGCACTCGCATGATAGTCGGCCCCGACCATGCTTTGTGGAAGACCCGCTCACCAAGATACATGGTGTCCCCCTCCAAAGACGCCAAAGATCCTCTCGCATCCCGTGGCATCCCAAGCTCGATGCACCTCCGGCTCTAACGAGGATCCAAGGATACAGGCCCAGCCTCTCATACTAAAGGTGTCCAAGCATGGCCCGCGCCTCCGCCACCGTCGAAGTCCAATCTGGTCCTCCTCCTCATCAACGCTCCGGTTCGGGTGGCTCCACCTCCCGATATCCGAAACAAAGGGGCCCGACTCTCCGGCTCAAACCTATACCCGAGGACAGTGTAGCCCCATATTCGCACAAGAAAACAGAATGTATCCAGTAGAAGGAACACGAGATAGAGCATACGGATGTAAAAAAGAAATGTAATCAAAGAGCATACCTCCCGAGGCATAAGAATACCCCAGCCAGACAGTATCCTTGGTATGCCTACACGCCTCATCCATGGCGTGGTAGCAGAAAGGCCGATCCGCCGAGCCCCGGTCATAGCTCACCTCATCCCAGATCAACTAACAAACCCAACCGAAAGAAAGACGGGCCGTAGAGGAATGGTTCGCAAAAATGGTCTCGAAAGGATGTACTTAGGGCACCCCTCACCAACCGATCCGTATGCATTTGAGAAGCTTCAGAGTAGTCCTCAATCCGACGGAGGGGTGTCAACTCAGCGGCATACCCTTAACCTTGTTGGGAAACCAATCAACCGCTCCACGCCGCTGGATTCGTGGGCTTATAATTCGGAAACTTCGGCAGGGGATCGCCAATAAATTCCAATCCCGTGATGGCCAGAAAGTCAGTCGGGGTCATAGTCGCTTCCTCGAAGCGCAAATGAACCGTGTGGGTAGTGTCCCACCACCTCTCCCGAATAGCCTGGAGAACTTGGGGGTCCGCCTTATTCCTCGAAGATTGTCAACAAAAGTCAACAAACCCGTTTGGGCCACCCTAGCTCGGACCGCCTCGTCAAGATCCTTGATCTTGTCCCAAACCGCCTTAGCCATTTTCGGACTCCCTGACAGGTTCTTAATTGGCTTGTACGACCGCAAAACAGAGGAAAAATAGAGAGGGCAACATTAGAAATCATTCCAAATCAAGAAATCAATGAAATAGAAGAAATTTTTCATTGGGGCGTTTCATCGAACACTTGGCGTGCGTACAAGAAAAGCTTGCCCAAGGATGTCAATCATAATCCGAATCAACCTCTCCTCCAATCCGTGATGTGTAGGAGGCTCATACGCACACAATGCAACAACAAGCATCCGAAGAAATGCACAAAATTAAAGCATGCAAGAGGAACCTAGTTCTAGGCACAAACATGAACAAAGGCCATTGAAGGAATTTTGAATTCAAGGGAAAGGGGATTCAAATCAATGCAATGCAAGAATCAAGAGGTGAAGATAGAGTTCTTACACAAGCTCCCTCCCCGGACGGCGGTAGAGATGTGGGCGTGCCTATCGAATGTGAGATCATCGCGAGGATAGTCCTTCCCACTAGCAAATAGCTCCCCAAAATCGGGTTCCTTTGTTCTTGAGCCATTGATTATGGAGGGAGGAGGGATTGAGAATGGATTAGGGGGAGAATCACCAATCAAATCCACGAGAAAATTGCAAAGAAAGCGACCTTGGCTTGAGCTAGGGAGGGAATTTTGGAAAAGATGTTTTCAAAATAAACAAGAGTCACTGCTTGTTTATATGCCCCGACGGTAGATATCTCGCGCGGTATATCATATCTCGCGGCGAGATAAACCTTCTCGGAAAGGACAAAATTGTCCCCGACAATAAGCGTCTACGCAACGTCAAAGTTCAAAATTTTGACACATTTACCCTCGAAATGATAAACTAGCAGGGAAACATGGAAAAACCGGCACCGCAAGTCACGGAACAAGCCAAACGTGACATGCGCACAATCGCCCGGTACGGCACCAGTCGCCCGAGAACCGAGTGGTCCAAAGATCAACTCAATCCACATGATTAAGAGCCCAGAAAGGTGAATCATCAAAGAAAAAGCTCGGTCCAACACCCAAACAGGTGGATCGTCATCAAAAAGCCCGGTCCAACGCCCAAACGGGTGGATCGTCATCAAAAAGCTCCTGGCCCAATGCCTGCAGGACGGTGGATCGTCATCGAAAGCTTAGGTCCAACGCCCAAACAGTGGATCGTCATAAAAAAGCCCGGTCCAACGCCCAAACAGGTGGATCGTCATCAAAAAGCCCGGTCAACGCCCGAACAGGTGGATCGTCATCGAAAAGCCCGGTCAACGCCCAAACGAGGTGGATCTTCAAACCAAAAAGCCCGATTCAACGCCCAAACGGTGAATCGTCATCCCCAACAACAAAAAGCCCGATTCGGAGCCCCGTAAAGGCGAATCGTCACGAAACCAACGGGACTCGAGAGGACCCGGACGGGTAAGCCTTTGTGTTCTAACATAATTCCCTGCGAGGGTTCCAGAGACGGGCGAATCTTCGACAAAAAGGCGTATATTCTCGAATTGGGTCTTGATTTGATTCCTCAGTATGAATTTACCTTTTCAAAAAAAATAAAACCTTCGCAATTTTCAAATGATTTTCAAAATACCTAAAGCAGCCTTTTCGTGTTTTGGAGTCGAACTACGTTTTGGTCTGATTCTCCGATAGAGATACGTAGGCAGCCGTGCGGCACGACCATCCCGACGTTCGAGAATGATGTCTTTTCTATCGTCGACATGACTTCTTTCATAAGACTTGTCGCCGAGGGGCTCTGTAGACACCCCATTCTGAACACATCGGATCATACTTATACCACTCTAAGTCTCGCTTTGAGTCAAGAAGTAGAAATCCACCATTTCGTCATGTTTCGTTAAGTTTTGACTAACTACCGTTAGTTTGGGACTAAAGCGCATACGAGATAACGAGGAAAGGACAAAATCGTCCACAGAGCAATATCTCGCCGCGAGATGGCGTGTCTCGCGCGAGATATCCCCCTTTCAGCATTGCACGACGCCCTCGTCGATTTCAACCTCTTTCCGGATAAAACTTTATCTCTCAGAGCCAACCAATGAGAGAGGAGTTCTAGAACCATCTGATAGGGTTTTAACTCTCCACTTCTTCATATCCAACCTCTATAAATACTTGGTGACTTCCAAGGGATCGGAGGTCGGAAGTCGAAAATCCCAAACCTCGAATTTACACAACACACACATTTTGTCGTTTTCTTTCCCCGAAGGAATCCCTCAAAATCACCCTAAAACTCACCTCATAGTTTGTTTGTCAACCTTGTTGATAAACAAGCATCAATCTCCAAACCAAGGATCAAGGCGAAGCTCGTCCGTGTGAAGGGTCGACTCTAAACTCGAGTCGAAACTCTGTCCAAATCACCTCACGCAAGGTAATTCCTAATCTTCCTTCTAATTGATTGTTAGAGTGGTATAAGTCCATAGAATCTAGGATCGGCCTAGAGCCTCTCCAAATCATGGAGACGGTCTCGAAGCAATCGATTCTACATTCCGTTTGACCTCGTCAAATGGACCTTTATTTGTTGTATTTAGATTCGTTTTTACTTCTTCTTTTGAAAAACCTCTCTTTTCTTTAGCAAGACCGATCTCCAGGATTGGGTGAAATGGATGCCTTCTAAACCTACCCATTTCATAACCTAAGCCCCGAACTCGAAATCTCTTTCAAATGGTTTTCTATGTTTCCAATCAAATAATATAGGTGGCGACTCATAAAAAATAAAAGGAATCAGAATTTCTTTTCGCAACGCTCACGTACAGGATGTGCATAATCACTTTCCTTGTCGATTTCAACCTCTTTTCTTGATAAATCTTCTCTAATCCGAGTCTCTACTGATCTTAGAGTTCTGGAGCTTCCTTGGGAGGAATCCCAATCCACTTTGGTCTCCTAAAATCCCTATAAATACTTGATGACTTTCAGTATTTCAGAGGACAGTTTAAAGGATGGTCGACGTGCCAGACAATTTCTTGGTTTCTCTCCTTGAAAGATTCCTGTAAATCACCCATAAACAAACACCTAAAAGTACGTTTATCAACCTTGTTGATCAACGAACATCAAGATCCAAGCCTAGGATTGAGGAGAAACTCTGTCAGAGTCACCTCGCGACCTCAAAGGTAATCTTCCTTTTCTTTTTACTTATTCTAATTGATTGTTAGAGTGGTATAACACATCGAATCTAGGATCGGCCTAGAGACTCTCCAAATCATGGAGACGGTTTCGAAGCAATCGATCTGACATTTCGTTTAATCTAATTAAATGAAAGTCTTTATTTGTTTCTTTTAAAAATAGTTATTTATTTGAAAACCCCTATTTTGCAAGACCGATCTTCGTATTGGGTGGATGCGGTGCTTCTTGACCTTTCAAATCCATCACTTAAACCCCGAACCCAAATCTTTTAAAAAATAATTTTTCTATATTTCCATAATAATATAGGTGGCGACTCAAAATAAAAATAAAAAGGAGGAAGGCAGATTACGCTATCGCTACGCTTTAGCGACTTTCTTCGGGGAGTATTTTAAATTTAAAGTGGCTTAGACTTGATTAATTAAGGGGATTTAAAAAAATTATTATTTTCTTATTCGGTTTACAGGGCTAGTCCTCAAGCACGAGACAATCCTTTGTCTCGATTGAGACAAAGCCTGCATGTAATCAGTTTTGTTTTCAGGTTTTCCTTGTTCGTCTTAAGATCTGAGATAAGATTTGAACATGCAAGGGGAATTCCAAATTACAATATTTGCAGAGTTCTTTCATCTTAAGGCCTACCTTAAGATGTAAGAATCGAAATCGTATTTTGTTTAAATATTGCTCTTATTTAAACTACGTGAGATTGGATTTTGATTAAAGTCCGGTCCATAGAGGATTCGGGAGTTGTAATTTAAATTAATTCATTCTCTCTCTCTCCTTTATGTGGAACTACGACGGCCTGAGTCTTCCTAATTTGGGAGAAACGTAGGCAACCACTTGGTGCGACCATTATCTCGTTTTCCTTTTGTTTTTTTTTAAAAACTCTCTATTTTCTCTATCACCTAGATCGACTCTCACACACGCGCACTCATATTATAACTATCATTGCACTACATACCCTTGATAAACCCGGGACCCACACTAAGGACGGATGACGGTAATCACCTAATCGCCGGTCTCTCCAAAGTTGGATCATCCCACTTCGCATCTTCAATCCATCTAGATTGTCATATCGCGAGGAGCCTAGCATTCCAGCCCTGCATAGCCTCATGCATCATGTAGAATATTTTTCTAGGATCACTCCATGACCGGTCGGTTTTGACTTGGTGATCTTTCTATATCTTTGACCAAAATAAAGCTAATGTACAATTGACCATAAAGAAGGATTCAGAAAAGTCCCTTCGGAATGACCCTTTGAGAATTGTCCCATCAAAAAGCTTGGTCCCTTTAAAAATAAAAATCCTTCAAGTCAATTCTACATGACTTTATTTTACAAAGAACTAGATCGATTACTTAGTCGTTAGGTTTGGATAAAGACCTTAGAAACCCCTCAAAATGGATTCTCGATTCCGACAAAAAATTAGGGTTAATAAAAATCGACTTCCAAAGGTGATTGTCTTGCGCGAGACTACTTGTTCCGCGTGCGATTAGTTCCTACACCCCATGCTTGAGCTAGCACTGCGCAAACTCTACACCAATATAAGCACACTACACGAGAAGCTCCTTCGAAAAGATAAGTGTCCCGTCGCCGACCAAACCGACGGAGCACCCGCTTGGGAAAGTAGAAGGAGGAATCTCGCAAACTAAGAATAACCACCGTCAAAACCCTTGGTATTGGCAACATACTTGTTCAACCTCCAATAAGGTGGACACCAGAGAATATCGGCAGTTTCGGTCTTCGCAATCAACTCAGCCCATTCATCCGCTGAAAGATCTTTGATCAACAACTTTCGTGTATGATATGTAAAAGGAGAATATTCCAATGGGGGACCTATCAACTTGAGATGCTCCCTAAGCCAAATAGTCAACAGGAGGGGACTCCCTTGAGTCATGACGCCAGTCCCTATATAAATCATCAAGACCATGAAGGGTCTCACTCCAAGATTAGCGAATAATGTTCCTAGAACGTTTCCTAGCCTCGTAACAACTTCCACCGCTGGGAATCGACCAAGCCGTCCCTACACGTAAAACAAAACATCTCCGAAAAGAGAAAGAGCCGTAAAGTTCCGCTTATGGACATGAAAAGCATCATCATCGTAATCACCGGCCCAGCGTCCCTTTAAAAGAAGAGCAATCAACCCACTTCGGTGAACCAACTCATAGCAAGTATCAAGGCGGATCCCTAACAATTCGTTCAAAGCCTCCGAATGATTCCTATGATACTTAGGAACAAAAGAATCTCGCTACCAAAAGGCATATCCAAGATAATGGCGAATTCCTCCACGTAGGCACCATCTCATTCAAAGAAAAATTGAAAAGATGAATAGAGGGATCCCAAAATCGAGCAAGACCCCCGCACAATAACTTCCAATCCGGTTGGAGGTTCTTCAAAGTGAAAAGAATTCTAAATCCGAATTCTCGCGATAAACTTATTGCGAGACCGGTTGCGAAACGACCTTACAAAATCCCTTGATGCTTGCTTGAAAGAGGCAATCACTTCAGAGGACAAAGAAAAATCATCGACAATCATGGACGCTGAGCAATCTCCTTGGAAGCCATGGATCACGGGGTTGAAAAAGAAGACAAGTGTTTCACCCTAACAGATATCTCTAGAGTTTGAAAAGCTAGAATGAGTTATCTCGGCCGGACTACAGGTGATTTTTATAGGGAAAACCGTCAAAATCCTGTTCGAAAAGGAAGAGATTTCGCTCGGATCAGCGTGTCTCGTGCGAGACACCTTATCTCGCGCGAGATATCCCTACGGCAAAGCAACAGCGCTTCTACTCAAACAAGAATCTAGCCCCGACTTCCTCGACGAAGCAAGTCTCAAAAACCTCAAAGCGTGTACAATTCATAACATGCAATAAAACACCATACTCAAAGTTCAAAATTGCGCCTATCGGCCATTCCCATTTCCGAAAAGCTACATGGAAAGTCGAGAAAGTTAATTAAACTAATTAGACCTAGGATTAGGGGCTAAGAAAAACCATTGTTTCGTGCTACCTATGTGTTCCTAACAGTAAAAGAAAAAAATTGTCTGGGTCCGCCGGCCAATATATACGATAATCGATAAAGAAAAAGGGGAGGGGATCACGCCATCAGTCGCTCGAGCCGCCACCTCCGCCATCACCACCGGGGGCTACCATCCCTCCTCGACCTCTTGGCTCCGCAAGTAGGGGTCATAGCCGAGGCCACCGCCGAGGCCGCCGAAGAAGCCTTCTACGAATGTGCCTCTCGGACAGGTCCGACACTGTGGCCATCAATCCAGCCCATCTTGGTCGCTTCCACGGTTGTAATCGGCCGCGGATATGGTGACTCGACAATCAAAGAAAAGAAGATGCTCGTATGAAGTCTGACATATACACTTATATGGACGAATACGAGAAACAAGACAAAATGTAAACATACCGAAGAGACATCACCGTGAGGTCAGAACCCTCGGGAATCGATCGGGAGACGGGATATGCCCCATCATCGGCATGCTCCCCATCATATACGTGTAGCTCAGAATTTCGTAGGTCCGTAGTCCGGGGCAAAAGGCGTAGAACCGGTAGCTCCGAGAGGAAGTGCTAGGGGCCGAAGAACCCGGGCGTAAGAAGAGGCTGAGCCACGAGCATGTGATCGCCTATCCCCCACTGTGAGGGGACCCATCAACCGAGGCGTAAACTCCGCATAAGAAGCCCCGGGATCACGCAAGTCGTCGCCGCATCACCCACCAAAAGACTAGCATAACCATCCTCCGGAATAGAGTGGGTGGGATACATCGACCTCGGCGGATCCGCCGGCACTCGTATGATAGTCTACCCCGGCCATGCCGTGGAAGACCCGCTCACCAAGATACATGGTGTCCCCTCCAAAGACGCCAAAGATCCTCTCGCATCCCGGTGGCATCCCAAGCTCGATGCGTACTCTCCCTCTAACAGTGGTCCAAGGATAGAGGCCCAGCCTCTCATACTCAAAGGTGTCCAAAGCATGGCCCGCGCTCCGCCACCGTCAAAGTCCAATCCCGGTCCTCCTCCTCATCAACGCTCCTGGTTCGGGTGGCTCCACCTCCCGATATCCGGAAACAAAGGGGCCCGGCTTCCAACTCAAACCTATACAAACCCAAGGACAAGCTGTAGCCCCATATCTCGCACAAGAAAACGGAATGTATTCAAGAAGGGAACACAGATAGAGCATACGTACGTAAAAATGTAAATGTAATCAAAGAGCATACCTCCTGTGCATAAGAATACCCCGACAGAGTATCCTTGGTATGCCTACACGCCTCATCCATGGCGTGGTAGCAGAAGGCCAGTCCCGCTGAGCCCCAGTCATAGCCGCTCACCTCATCCAGATCAACCAACAAACGCAACAGAGAAAGACGGGCCGTAGAGGAATGGTTCGCAAAAATGGTCTCAGAAAGGATGTACTAGGAGGGCACCCTCACCAACCGATCAGTATGCATATTCGGCTTCTCCGAGTAGTCCTCAATCTGACGCCGGAGGGGTGTCAACTCAGCGGCATACCCCTTAACCTTGTTGGGGGGGAAACCAATCAACTGCCTCCACGCCGCTGGATTCGCGGGCTTATAATTCGGAAACTTCGGCAGGGGATCACCAATAAATTCCAATCCCGTGATGGCCGAAAGTCGGGCCGGGTCATAGTCGCTTCCTCGAAGCGCAAATGAACCGTGTGGGTAGTGTCCCACCACCTCTCCCGAATAGCCTGGAGAACTTGGGGGGTCCGCCTTATTCCCCGAAGATTGTCAACAAAAGTCAACAAACCCGTTTGGGCCACCCTAGCTCGGACGCCGTCAAGATCCTTGATCTTGTCCCAAACCGCCTTAGCCATTTTCGGACTCCCCCGACAATTCTTAATTGGCTTGTACGACTGCAAAACAGAGGAAAAACAGAGAGGGCAACATTAGAAATCATTCCAAATCAAGAAATCAATGAAATAGAAGAAATTTTTCATTGGGGCATTTCATCGAACACTTGGCGTGCGTACAAGAAAAGCTTGCCCAAGGATGTCAATCATAATCCGAATCAACCTCTCCTACAATCCGTGATGTGTAGGAGGCTCATACGCACACAATGCAACAACAAGCATCCGAAGAAATGCACAAAATTAAAGCATGCAAGAGGAACCTAGTTCTAGGCACAAACATGAACAAAGGCCATTGAAGGAATTTTGAATTCAAGGGAAAGGGGATTCAAATCAATGCAATGCAAGAATCAAGAGGTGAAGATAGAGTTCTTACCAAGCCCTCCCGGACAGCGGTAGAGATGTGGGCGTGCCTATCGAATGTGAGATCATCGCGGGGATAGTCCTTCCCTAGCAAATAGCTCCCCAAAATCGGGTTCCTTTGTTCTTGAGCCATTGATTATGGAGGGAGGAGGGATTGAGAATGGATTAGGGGAGAATCACCAATCAAATCCACGAGAAAATTGCAAAGAAAGCGACCTTGGCTTGAGCTAGGGAGGGAATTTTGGAAAAGATGTTTTCAAAATAAACAAGAGGCCGCCGTTTATATGCCCCGACGTAGATATCTCGCGCGGTATATCATATCTCGCGGCGAGATAAAACCTTTCCGGAAAAGGACAAAATTGTCCCCGACAATAAGCTGTCTACGCAACGTCAAAAGTTCAAAATTTTGACACATTTACCCTTGGAAATGATAAACTAGCAGTGGAAACATGGAAAACCTGCACCGCAGAGTCACGGAACAAGCCAAACGTGACATGCGCACAATCGCCCGCACGGCACCTCGCCGCCCGAGAACCGAGTGGTCCAAAGATCAACTCAATCCACATGATTAAGAGCCCGTAAAGGTGAATCATCAAAGAAAAAGCTCGGTCCAACGCCCAAACAGTGGATCGTCATCAAAAAGCTCCTGGCCCAACG
Organism: Adenophora triphylla var. japonica; assembly: GCA_022495995.1. Taxonomy (NCBI): domain Eukaryota; kingdom Viridiplantae; phylum Streptophyta; class Magnoliopsida; order Asterales; family Campanulaceae; genus Adenophora; species Adenophora triphylla. The sequence goes on from JAFEMH010007632.1 coordinate 76,437, forward strand.
CCCAAACAAAGTGGATCGTCATCAAAAGCTCCTGGCCCAACGCCCTGCATGTGGATCGTCATCGTAAAAGCTCCGGCCCAACGCCCAAACAGTGGATCGTCATAAAAAAGCCCGGTCCAACGCCCAAACAGTGGATCGTCATCAAAAAGCCCACCCAACGCCTTACTGTGTGGATCGTCACGTAAAAAAGCCCTGGCCCAACGCCCAAACAAAGTGGATCTTTCAAACCAAAAAGCCCGATTCAACGCCCAAACAGGTGAATCGTCATCCCCAACAACAAAAAGCCCGATTCGGAGCCCGAAAAGCGAATCGTCACGAAACCAACAGACTCGCAGGACCGGACAGTAAGCCTTTTGTGTTCTAACATAATTCCCGCAGTTCGGAGCCGTGACAGCGAATCTTCGACAAAGTGTGCATATATTCCGACTGGGTCTTTATTTGATTCCTCAAGCATGAATTTACCTTTTCAAAAAAATAAAACCTTCGCAATTTTCAAAATGATTTTCAAAATACCTAAAGCAACCTTTTCGTGTTTTCTGGAGTCGAACTACGTTTTGGTCTCGATTCTCCGATAGAGATACGTAGGCAGCCGCGCGGCACGACCATCCCGACGTTCGTAATGATGTCTTTTCTATCGCCGACATGACTTCTTTCATAAGACTTGTCGCCGAGGGGCTCAGAGACACCCCATTCGAACACATCGGATCATACTTATACCACTCTAAGTCTCGCTTGAGTCAAGAAGTAGAAATCCACCATTTCGTCATGTTTCGTTAAGTTTTGACTAACTACCGTTAGTTTGGGACTAAACCGCATACGAGATAACGAGGAAAGTGACAAAATCAAGTTCGCCCACGGGGAGCAATATCTCGCCGCGAGATGGCGTGTCTCGCGCGAGATATCCCCCTCTCGCAGATTGCAGCACGACGCTTCCTCGTCGATTTCAACCTCTTTCCGGATAAAAACTTTATCTCTCCCGCCAACCAATGAGAGAGGAGTTCTAGAACCATCTCGATAGGGTTTTAACTCTCCACTTCTTCATATCCAACCTCTATAAATACTTGGTGACTTCCAAGGATCGGAGGTCGGAAGTCGAAAATCCCAAACCTCGAATTTACACAACACACACATTTTGTCGTTTTCTTTCCCCGAAGGAATCCCTCAAAATCACTCCTAAAAACTCACCTCATAGTTTGCTTTGTCAACCTTGTTGATAAACAAGCATCAATCTCCAAACCAAGGATCAAGGCGAAGCTCGTCCGTGGTGAAGGGTCGACTCTAAACTCGAGTCGAAACTCGTCCAAATCACCTCACGCAAGGTAATTCCTAATCTTCCTTCTAATTGATTTGTTAGAGTGGTATAAGTCCATAGAATCTAGGATCGGCCTAGAGCCTCTCCAAATCATGGAGACGGTCTCGAAGCAATCGATTCTACATTCCGTTTGACCTCATCAAATGGACCTTTATTTGTAGTATTTAGATTCGTTTTACTTCTTCTTTGAAAAACCTCTCTTTTCTTTAGCAAGACCGATCTCCTGGATTGGGTGAAATGGATGCCTTCTAAACCTACCCATTTCATAACCTAAGCCCCGAACTCAAATCTCTTTCAAATGGTTTTTCTATGTTTCCAATCAAATAATATAGGTGGCGACTCATAAAAAATAAAAGGAATCGAATTTCTTTTCTCAACGCTACACAGGATGTGCATAATCACTTTCCTTGTCGATTTCAACCTCTTTTCTTGATAAATCTTCTCCAATCCGAGTCTCTACCGATCTTAGAGTTCGAGCTTCCTCGGGAGGAATCCCAATCCACTTGGTCTCCTAAAATCCCTATAAATACTTGATGACTTTCGCATGTATTTCGTATGGACAGCTTTAAAGGACGGTCGGCGATTTACAATTTTACTCGGTTTCACTCCTTGAAAGATTCCTCGTAAATCACCCATAAACCAACACTCTAAAAGTGCACGTTTATCAACCTTGTTGATCAACGAACATCAAGATCCAAGCCTAGGATTGAGGAGAAACTCCGTCGGAGTCACCTCGCGACCTCAAAGGTAATCTTCTTTTCTTTTACTTATTCTAATTGATTGTTAGAGTGGTATAACACATTGAATCTAGGATCGGCCTAGAGACTCTCCAAATCATGGAGACGGTTTCGAAGCAATCGATCTGACATTTCGTTTAATCTAATTAAATGAAAGTCTTTATTTGTTTCTTTTAAAAATAGTTATTTATTTGAAAACCCCCATTTTGCAAGACCGATCTTCGTATTGGGTGGATGCGGTGCTTCTTGACCTTCCAAATCCATCACTTAAGCCCCGAACCCAAATCTTTTAAAAAATAATTTTTCTATATTTCCATAATAATATAGGTGGCGAATCAAAATAAAAATAAAAAGGAGGAAGGCAATTCTGCTATCGCTACAGTTTAGCGACTTTCTTTGGGAGTATTTTAAATTTAAAGTGGCTTAGACTTGATTAATTAAGGGGGATTTAAAAAAAATTATTATTTTCTTATTCGGTTTCGTGCTAGTCCCAAGACGAGACAATCCTTTGTCTCGATTGAGACAAAGCCTCGTAATCAGTTTTGTTTTCAGGTTTTCCTTGTTCGTCTTAAGATCTGAGATAAGATTTGAACATGCAAGGGAAATTCCAGATTACAATATTTGCAGAGTTCTTTCATCTTAAGGCCTACCTTAAGATGTAGAACTCGAAATTGTATTTTTTTTAAATATTGCTCTTATTTAAACTGCGTGTGATTGGCTTTTGATTAAAGTCTGGTCCATGGAGGATTCGAGAGTTGTAATTTAAATTAATTTATTCTCTCTCTCCTTTACGTGGAACTACGACGGCCTAAGTTTTCCTAATTTAGGAGAAACGTAGGCAACCACTTGGTGCAGCCATTATCTCGTTTTCCTTTTTGTTTTTTTTTTTTTTTTTAAAACTCTCTATTTTCTCTATCACCTAGATTGGCTCTCACACACGCGCACTCATATTATAACTGTCATTGCACTACATACCCTTGATAAACCCGGGACCCACACTAAGGACGGATGACGGTAATCACCTAATCGCCGGTCTCTACAAAGTTGGATCATCCCACTTCGCATCTTCAATCCATTTAGATTGTCATATCGCGAGGAGCCTAGCCTTCCAGCCCTGCATAGCCTCATGCATCATGTAGAATATTTTTCTAGGATCACTCCATGACCGATCGGTTTTGACTCGGTGTTTTTTCTAGGTCTTTGACCAAAATAAAGCTAATGTAAAATTGACCATAAAGAAGGATTCGGAAAAGTCCCTTCGAATGACCCTTTGAGAATTGTCCCGTCAAAAGCTTGGTCCCTTTAAAAATAAAAATCCTTCAAGTCAATTCTACATGACTTTATTTTACAAAGAACGGACTGATTACTTAGTCGTTAGGTTTGGATAAAGACCTTAGAAACCCCTCAAAATGGATTCTCGATTCGACAAAAATTTAGGGTTAATAAAAATCGACTTCCAAAGGTGGATTGTCTTGCGCGAGACTACTTGTTCCGCGTGGGACAAAGCTTCGTATGCTTTTCCGAGCCTAAAAGCCTTTAAGCCTTCTTCCGAACCGTTGGGGCTAGATTTGATCTTGACACAATCTCCGCACTTCTCTGTCGCCTTTCCAAAGCTAAGCATCGGCCTAGACTCTCCCAACACAATGTCCATGGTAGAATACCACCCCTACTTCGTCACAAAAAGGGATCTCGAACAACCAAATCTGCGAGACATGACCAAGTCACTCATTCTCGAGATGGAACATGTGAAAGGATGGAAAGAATCCTTTAAAGTACCTGCCACCAAACTAGCTAAATATTTCAGAAAGCTAGAAGTTGTTGACTCCGACAATGAACAACCCTCCATTCAAAAGGAGCTAAGTGACATCAAGACCCAGCTTGCCCATGCCCTGCTGTGAATGTGGTGCCCAAATTTTGTTGGATTCACGCGAGTTTGAAGACATCCGAGTTATTTGAAAACGGAGTCGCCACGCCATTTTGATTACCTCAAAACTTTGAAAAAAGGTTTTTACTTGGGTTCGGAGGTTAAGTTACCCTCGGGAAGAACGTTTGGCGTTCACCCAAAGTGCCTTGCCGGGAGCAAGTCTCCCAAGATTTCAAGAATCGTGCTTGCTTGCGTGCTTTCTTGTGTGTGCATGTGTTTGAGAAAAAGGGGGAATGTCCCAAGTTGTCTTCCGGACGCATAAACCATTTGTTGGTTGTCGCTGCAGGATTCCTTGGAATTTTATGTATTTGGGATTATGATCCCTCGTCCTCATCTTATGACTCAAGTGATCATCGGCGATTTTAACCTCGGGACCCTCGGGACTTGCGTGATCATGACGAGAATGTACTCTCTTTTGGTCAAAGATGAGGTTCTTTTTTATGAAAAAGGAGGGTCCTTAGCCCATCAATCCTACGCTTTAAGACCCTGGGTCGAGGCTCACAGTATAGGAGGCTTCTATACACTTTCTTAAGCGATAATCGGAGATATAGGGTTCCTCCCTCCAAGGTTATCCCTTTCCAAAGAAATTCCGTGGAACCTTTAATTTTGGAAGGAACGATGTAAAAGATAGGATCTTTTACACCGGTCCGCCCAAGGTTGGGGGAAAGGGGAATGCATGATGAAAAATGACTCTTTAATGAAAAGATGACATTTTTTGGTTTTAGCAAAGGATGCTTTTTGGATTTAAAGAAGTGATCTTTATTGCAAAGGATGCATTTTTGGAATGTAAAGACATGATTTTTATGCAAAGGATGCATTTTTATTGAAAAAGATTGTATTTTTATATGCAAAGGATGCATAAAGATGATATTTTATTTAGGAAAATGGGGGTTTTAGGTGCCAAAAGGAGATGCACCTTTATGGATAAAGACTAAGCATTTTTATGACAAATGAGTGTCTTAATGCATGCAAAAGGGAAAGGGGGTGATAAAGATGTGGATCTTTATGAATAAATGCCAAGTCCCAAGCAAGATATATGGAATGCAATGAGCAAGTATATCAATTAAAAGCAAGCAAGTTAGGGGCGTGCGAGGTTGGCTACACCAATTGCTTCCTTTGCTTCTTCGAA
>JAFEMH010007633.1:0-81483 GCA_022495995.1 Adenophora triphylla var. japonica
ATACGGGTTGCCGGCGAAATCATTTCGAGATAATGGATCCCACTTAGAAGGGAAATGTGAAAAAGCTATTTGAGCAAGGAATTCCGAATAACCCGTCACAAGTCATCTCCCTACAGGCCCCAAACCAACGGAGCCGTCGAGGAAACAAACAAGACTCTGGAAAATATCATCCGGAAGATGGTCATCGAGGCGAGATTGGCCGAGAAGTTACACTGGCACTCTGGGGCTGAACATCAGTCGGAACGGCAAGCGGGAAACACCGTTTGCCCTCACATACGGAATGGAAGCCGTACTCCCAATCGAGTGGAAATCCCCTCGCTCCAGGTATCTTTATTTGGAAAGCCGGATCAGCGAGGTCGAATGGCTCCAAAGTCGCCATGATGAATTGGCCCTACTAGACGAACGCCGATGGTGAAGGCCATGGAACACATCCGGGCCTACCAAGGAAGAATGGCGAGCCTTCGACAAGAAAGTAAAGCATCGGGAGATCAGAGAAGGCGATCTCGTTCTAAAGAAAAGCCCCGGTCCGTATCAACCCTCTCGGCAAATGGGAGCTGTATGGGTCGGGCCATATGTCGTCCGAAGATCTTCTCCAAGGAGCCATGCAACTTGCGGACCTCGCGGGAATCCCTTTGTACACCCGGTGAACGGTGACAAGGCTGCGCGAGATACTACGCATAAAAAAAAACACAAAAAAGAGTGCTAAAGAGTAATACCCAACTAGGTTAGAAACCCGAAAAGGGCGGCCTAGGTAAAAAACGGGGTTGCACCAAAAAAAAAACAAAAAACAAAAAAAACAAAAAAAAACAAAAAAAAAAACAAAAAAAAAACAAAAAAAAAAAACAACAAAAAAAACAAAAAAGAGTGCTAAAAGAGTAATACCCAACTAGGTTAGAAACCCGAAAAGGGCGGCCTAGGTAAAAAACGAGGTTGCACCAAAAAAAAAAAAACAAAAAAAAAAACAAAAAGAGTTCACCGGGTTGAACTACGAAGACTGAGCTCCTCAAAATGAGGGAACGTAGGCGGCGGAAACGGTTCGGTCTAAAAGCACAAATAAAAGCCATACTTTGGCATCAATACAATTGATCGAGACCATGAAAGCGTCTCGAAAAACTCTAAAGCAATTCAAATATTCATTACAAGTTAAAAGCTCTTTGATGAGTCTAAGCCCAGATTCATTCCTACAAGCGGCAACTGCTAAAAGAAAACTAAGATACATAATCAAACTAATGTGTACGTCAGTGGCAAGAAAGGGATACTTGGAAACCTCGGAGTCACTCCAAGCCACTCGTCTTGGCTTCTCCCTTCTTCTTCCCCCTCCAGGAGTCTTTCTCTTGAACAGGAAAAATGTCGGTGTTCCTCCTACCAAGCTTCGGTATAGGGACGGGGTCTATCAAACCGGCCTCTGTCGGGGCCTTAGCCCAGCCACAGCGTCATCCCTCATCTCACTGTAACCTAGTGGTAACATAGGAGCCCTCCTCTCTGTCTCTTGACGTAAGCCTCATAATCAGTCACGGCGTCTCCGCTCACTGTCATGAGGTTGGCCCTCGCCTCGGCCCTCCTCCTCTCGAAGCAGTCGGGTCCTCCGCACCCACAATGGCCTCACGCCGTCTCAAAATAGCCACTGAGGTCTCTCCCGGATGCCTCTCATACCAATCCCGGGTACCAAGTGGTCGGGAACACCGGTCTCGGACGCTGAGAATGACCCGAGGAAGAAAGGCATCATACCTCCATGCTCGGGAAAGAAATGGAAACACCGAGGGATCATCCATGGAAGCAGGAGCCACCACCACAGGTGGCTACATCATCAAAGCCCTCGAGGAACTGCTCCAAGCCAAAGCGCCTAAGGACCAGGCCGGAATGTAGAAAGCTGGGTAGAAAGCCCCGGAAGCATAACCACATGGGACCCGTCTGAAGCACTCTGCGAGTCTCCACCCTTGATGAGGCACCAACCATCGATATCTTCGGTCTGGCGACCCGCCATCCAACGCTCCCACGAGCCACGATCATCAAAATCTGCATCAACACCTCTCTGGCAAAAGTCCAAGGCACGATCATATCGAGAGGTTTCCCGAAGAACCCCCAAACGCTCCATCGGCCACGGGGTCAGAGAAACGGGTGCCCCCGTGCATGTCTGCCGCCCGTCCAGTAGCTAATCTGTCGAGAGCATGAAAAAGTCTCCCCAAGAATCAAAGGAACGACATCTGCGCCGGGCGACGATGAGCGACAGCATCCGGCGAGATCGATGGCAAATCCCGAAGGAATAGACCATGAACGGGGTGCGAACATACAAAGTGCAAAGAGCATCCCAATAGGCATCATCCACCAAACCTAGACCCCTAAATGCAGTCGGGAGAAGGCCAGGAAATATCGAGATGATCGGGACCGCGGATCATACCTTGCGCTTCCTCAGGGGAAAGATGAAGGAGGGCACTTGTAATCTGTCGGCAAAGAAGCCCCTCACGGGCAAAGGGACCGCTATCTCTTCCACCTCCCGGACCTCAAGCAAGGCCCGAAACTCTTCCACAGTCGGAACAATCTCGTTGAGGGAAAGGCAAAAGACATGCCTTCTAGTATCCCAAAACTTGAAGAAGAAGCTCTTAAGAGGTCATAATCAGGAACCAATTCTTTGAGAGACCACAAGCATCGTACCTTGTACCTTTCTTCAAAGAATGATCTTCTCTCGTGCATGATCTCCCTACACCACTCCTTGAACTTTTCAAAGAACAACATTTGCCTTTCTTTGGACAATTTTGGAGAATTTTTGGCCATTTCCATGGTTTTTCTCTCTTTCTCCCGAAAATGGTTTGAATTTGGAGGTTGAAGAGGATATTTGAATTTGAAATAAAGCAAGGCCAGTCGAACCAAAATTAAAGGACAATGTCGGGGAAAGGCGAGTCCCCTATCCGCGCGGATACAAGTGTCATTACCAAAAAAATTTTGCAACGAGTCAATTTGCTACACCAAAAGAGGAATATTCCGTCCCGGTTGCTCGAAACCTGTGCAAAAAACCTCCCCAAACCAGTCCATATACCAAACCCCCTTGCAAAAAAAAAAAAACAAGGCTCATGCAACACTGCATTCATATTGCATTGCATTCATAAAATAAAATCCTAAATTATTACATTCCAAAAAAAAAGAGAGTGTGCATAAAAAAAAAACAAACAAACAAACATAAATAAATTCCTAAATTATTACATCCAAAAAAAAAAAATGTGCATAATGCGCTACAAATCTAAATCTCAAAAAAAAAAAAATCAATCGGAGTCTCCGGCACCCGATGTCTCCCCGGCCCCTCTTGCGACTCGGGCCGCCTCCTCGGGAGCCCTAAAAATCTCGGGCTCGGAGAATCGTCCCCGTCTCCGAGAGAGGCTCATCGGGACCCAGCCGGCACGCTACGATAGGGCAAGCGAGATCTCGCGAAAAAGTCGTACCCGAAGGTGAAGGCGTCGAGACTCCTGCACGTCTGAAGATGACCCGCCATGCGCCAAACGTGTCCCTGCCCGTGTGGATCCCTAGAATGACGTGATCCGAAGCTGATCTAGCGATGATCAAGAAGAGGAGACAAAGGAGTCTACGAGGAAGTCTCCGAGCGAATAGGAAGCCTCCCGTCTGACGGGCGCCGGCCGTGGTCGCCTCGCTCTAGCACGAGGAGCCCCGCAAGTGACCATCCTCCTGATGAACCTCTTGGCTCCGATCACTTGCTTCGTCGGTGTCTCGACGACCACCTCCAGCGCACAAAAGCAAAAGCGTCAAAAAAAAAAAGAAGTGATGCTTTAGAGATGATGAAACAAAAGAAAAGGTGAAGCCATACCTTCATTACCGGACGAGGCCGGAAAGCTCGTGGAAGCCGCTCGGGGTGAGGATCTGCACCCTCAATCGGACCCCATCCTGGATGTAGGAAAAATCCGTCCCAGGGTACCGCGGGATCCCAAGCCCCTCCTCTCCAAAACCCGAGGCATCCTCGGCCTCCTCAAGACGAATCGTCGCATACGGCTCGATCGCCACGAAATCCGAGAAGTCTTGGCACTGCTCGGTAATCATCCCAGTCACGGACCGATCGCTCGGAGTGCATCATATCGGCGGGAGGCTCCACCGGTGTCCTCAATGGCGAGTTCACGCCATGCGTTGACGCGTCACCCTCTCTCCCGAGATAGTAGGACGTCGCAAGTCGGCCCCTCAAAATCCTCCGCCGCACCGTCCGGATCTCGGCGCCCTTCAGGTGCGCTACCTCAAAGCGATCCCGGGGAAGAATATCATCCCCTCATCTGTCTCGACCCTCCCGTCGAAAGGAAGGCAATCCGCGTACACGAGAGTCTGCATTACGCCCCCCTGGAGCTTATCTTCTCCCGGGCATGCTTGGACCCAGGCTGCATGGCCGGATACGCCCCGACGTATCCGCCTCGGGGTGCCTCCACACCGTGACGTGGAAAAACTCCAACGCCCATACTGCGAAAGGTAAAAATCCAATCAATCCGGTGCAAAAGAAAAGTGCGTGCTCAAAAAAAAAAAAAGAGGGAAAGCAAAAGAGAGCTTATACCTCCGAGCAAACTCGAAGCAATACTGAAAGAGACTCAGTAGCCTTCGGCAGTCCATCTATCAGAGCGAAGTACGGCTCGGCCCGGCCAGGCCTCCCCCGAAGGGAAATATCTCAACCGTCTCCATGTCCTCCAAGGACCTCGGCAAGGCAAAGACCGCCGTCCCCTCGGCATGTCCAAAGAGCGTGCTCGAGAAAGCAAACCACGAGAAGGACCTGGCAATCGATCGGCGCCTATCCTCTCCTCCCACGGACCCTCGCCCAACTTCGCTATGGTCTCCACAATCTTGCCGTAGACCACGGCATACTCCATCCCCATCCCCTTTTTGGGAATAGGGAGAATCCCGAGAAGAGCACAGATCGGCATCGCCGTAACCATCCCGCCACTCAATCTGCGTCCATTGAAGGGACAGGCCCGTGATCGCGGCATAGTCGGAGGCGTAACGGTCGCCTCGCCCCGAGAAGAAGTGGAATGTGTGGGTCGCGTCCCACCGTCTTTGCGCCGAGCAAACATCGAAGCCCTTGCTCTTAGGGAACTTGACCATCCCCTCGAAGCACTCGACGAACTCCCGAGCCCCGTCTCGACAACAATCTGTCTCGGACTCGGCAAAGCTCCTCGGCCCGCATCCAGGAAGCCGGTCCCACAAGTCAATCACGAGACTCCACCGATCCTCGAGTCTTCATCTTGTTCATTGCTCCGTCACAAAACGGTTTCCGCCCTGTAAAAAAAAAAAAAGGAGAAAAAGTCAAAAAGATTGCATTTGCATTTACATTAAAAAAAAAAAAAATTTCGACATAACATAATGGCATACAATGAGCATAGCCCCATTTTTCTTGTATGAAAGAAAACAGTTTTCAGCAAGTCCCAATGCATTCATCAAAAAAAAAAAAGATGCATTCCTACGGAAGTAAAAACTCCGTCCCATTTTCAACAAAAAAAAAAAATGCATACATGCGTATCATCCATCTTACATGCAACGGGAGGAAAAATCCGTCCCACTTTTCAAAAAAAAAATATATACATCCCATATTGGCAAAATGCCCATTCTTTCCAAACAAAATGCATGCATTGCATCATCATTCATCAATATCAAAATTCAATTTCAAAAAAAAATCATCATCATTCATCAATATCAAAATTCAAATTCAAAAAAAAAAAAGAAATCATCATCATCATCAACATGCAATATTCAATTTCAAAAAAAAAAAAAAATCACAATTCTTCGAATTTTCACATGTAATTTTCGAATTGAAAAAAAAAATGTGGCAAAAATGCCAATTCTTTTTCCAAGCAAAATGCACATTTTGGGTTACTCATATACTCATTACAACATGCAAAGCATCAAAATCAAGATTCAAAGCTAAGAACATCAATCATTCGAAAAAAAAAAAAATTCAAAAATCACCCAAAATTTTCAAACAAGAAATCAACAAAAGGGATCAAGAGGGTTTCAAAGTATACCGTTCGGAGATGCGGATCCGAAGCCCAATGTTGCCAAGCATCGGGGTAATGCTCCTCCGCAACCGATTGCGAAAGATTGTAATGCCTCCTCATCCGGACGAGCTCCAATCGTCTCTCCGCCACCGGGCCACGTCCTTGACCTTGAAAAGCGCCTTCCCCGTGTTCCATTGCTCGAAAATCGAAGAAAATCGGAAGATTTCGAAGCTTAAATGGCCAAAAATGGCGGATTTTGCGGTTTTCTCTCTCTCTCTCGACAATTTCAAAAAATTGGGCGAGGAAGAAGAAGGGCGTTGGCCCTAATTAATACCCACGACTTTCCATCCCTATCCGCGCGAATAGGATTGCAAGGGTCAAAATGACCCTTTTGCCCCTTAAAATTTCGGGACTGCAATTCGGTCCCAACTTGACAAAGTTAACCAAAGTTAACCAAAGTCGGCCCCTTGTCAAGAAAATTACCCCGGCAGTCAAACGTAAGACCGAGTGCCCCGAGAAAGATAACGAGATCCGTATCTTTCATCAAAATTGCCCCGGCATCAAGCGTAAGGCCGAGGTGCCCCGAGAAAGATAACGAGATCCGTATCTTTCATCAAAATTACCCCCGATCAAGCGTAAGACCGAGTGCCCCGAGAAAGATAACGAGATCCCGTATCTTTCATCAAAATTGCCCCCGGCAGTCAAACGTAAGACCGAGTGCCCCGAGAAAGATAACGAGATCCCGTATCTTTCATCAAAATTGCCCCGTGATCAGCCAAACGTAAGGCAAGGTGCCACCGAGAAAGATAACGAGATCCCGTATCTTTCATCAAAATCATTCCCGGCGATCGAAACGTAAGACCGAGTGCCCCGAGAAAGATAACGAGATCCCGTATCTTTCATCAAAATTGCCCCGGCGATCAAACGTAAGACCGAGTGCCCGAGAAAGATAACGAGATCCCGTATCTTTCATCAAAATTGCCCCTGAGCGAAGCGTAAGACCGAGGTGCCCGAGAAAGATAACGAGATCCGTATCTTTCATCAAAATTGCCCCGGCATCAAGCGTAAGACCGAGTGCCCGAGAAAGATAACGAGATCCGTATCTTTCATCAAAATTACCCCGGCAGTCAAACGTAAGACCGAGTGCCCCGAGAAAGATAACGAGATCCCGTATCTTTCATCAAAATTACCCCCGGCAATAAAACGTAAGACCGAGTGCCCAGGAGAAAGATAACGGATCCCGTATCTTTCATCAAAATCATCTCCGGCAGTCAAACGTAAGACCGATTTCCCAGACAAATACGTCTGATTTTCCCCAGCAAAGGCTAACGAAATCCCCAGCAAAGTTAACGGAATCCCAAAAGCCAACGGAATCTCGAGTAAGACTCGAACTACGAAAGAGGCCTTGATTCCCACTACAAGGGATACGTAGGTAGCCTATCATTGTAGATCCCACTCCCCTCGACCAAAACGGTCACCCTATCCTTCGGCGGCGAGACAAAGTCCACCGAAAGGCCATTTCAAATCAAGGTTCGAGACACCTAAAATGCCATCTCTAAGGTTCGAGGCACCTAAAACGCCATCTTCAAGGTTCGAGGCACCTAAAACGCCATCATCTCCAAGGTTCGAGGCACCTAAAACGCCATCTTCAAGGTTCGAGGCACCTAAAACGCCATCTTCAAGGTTCGAGGCACCTAAGACGCTATCACTAGAAAGCGATAAATCGCAATCATCCCCAAGCAGAGACCCGAAAATGGTCATTCCTATCCCAGCCCGGCGGATAGCCATCGAGAGAAAATGGTCATTCCTATCCCAGCGGAGCGGATAGCCATCAGGCCCGAAAATGGTCATCTCTTATCCCCAGCGAGTTTCTTTCCAGCAAACGGCGTAGGACTCGCTCATCGGAGTTCGAGGCACCTAAAACGCCATCATCTCCAGGGTCAAAGACCCGAACTACGACTGGCTTGATTCCCATTCGGGATACGTAGGTAGCCTATCGCTAGGTTCAGCCACCCGATCACTCGATCATCCTGCCAAATATGGAGCCTTACTCTTATCGACGACCCCGCTTCCTTGGCGCCGTCGCCGAGGGCTCTTGTAAGTGCTCAATTTGAGCTTGTTAGAATTTTCGTTAGAAAATTAACGAAAGTTATAACATTTCTAACAATTCATAACTATCCTAACATTTCTAACAAAGTGAGGGTAAAATGGGAATTGTTATTTAAGGTTAAACCTTAAAAAGAATCTCAAAAGGCAAAACAAAAGAAGAAAACCATAAATAGAAATGGTGGAAACACAAAAACTGGTGTTAATTTGAATTTTGAAAAGATTATTCTTCTTGTCCAAAGTGAAAGCCGCATTTAATGAACAGTGCACATTGCCTGGACTTGTCCGCGCGGATGGGATTGTCATCTCGGGAGGGCTATAAATTGAGCCCTCCGAGTCACAAAAATAAGAAGGAAGAACACAATTGCACCGAACCTCTGCGAAATATAGAGAGAAAACGGTGAGAATTCTTCAAGAATTGTCACCTTTTTCTCTCAATCTTTCCCAACTCATATTCATCCACTCACTCTCATATTAAATCCCTAAACACTCATATACTCAAGCCAAACACTCAAGAACACAAGGAAGATTGGTAAACCCTCCTCTTCCTAACCCTAAATCTCATCCATGCATGCATCTTCAAACTACAAAATGTAGTTCTTTCATCTTCTTTCTTTAGATCTAAGAAGATCACCATGGAAGACCATCTCCATGGATGATCTTCTACAAAGATCAACATTATTTTCAAAGCTTTTCTTGCTTACTTGCAAAAATGCACTTTCAAAACCCTAAAAAAACCATTTTCAAGCACTAAATCTTGATTTCAAAGGGTAAAATCCCCCTCCCTAAGCAAATGAAATGCTTAGTCCTAATGTACCCCAAGGATGGTTTGGTATAGTTGATTCACCACTAAAATTTCTAGTGATCACTAACCAAAACCTAGGGAAATGGGGACAAGCATGGATGCAAAACCCCCCTTAAAATCATATTTTCTTCCTTGAGAAGTTGCTGTCCAGTAGCAATTTTCTCAGACCTCAGTCCATGGTCTTAATTTTTGGACATAGATGAACTTGGAATTTGGTGTTTACTACAAAATACTTTTTGTAGCCAACATCCAGAGATTTCCAGACATATTTTTATCTTATTTTTTGGGTGAGTAAAACTCCTCTTTTCAAATTTTCTTTCAGAGGCTAGTTCATCAGCTTCTGAGAATCCAGATCTCATATCTGAGGTTTCCAGAAGGTTTTGACCCCTCAAATCTTCTCCAAAATGGAAAATTCCTTCGCACAAACTTTATTTAAGGTGTCTAGAACAACTTTCATTCTCTGAGTTTATCCAGATTATGAAGTTTTAAGACCCTTGAATCCCTTTTAAAATCAAAGGTCCACTGCCTTTTTCATTCTGGCAGAAATGGCTCTCAACTTCAAAAGGTCTTTTGAGTACCAAATCTCAATCCAAAAATCTTCCAAAAAATCATGGGATCAGTTTAAAGTCTTAAAAAGATATCCCAATTTTTACTTTTCTGAGTTTCAACTTATTTTGGCCAAAACACACACACACACACACACAAATGATTTTCAGCTTGGAAGACTCGTTTTTACGAGGCGCGTCGGGTGCACACTAACGTCCTTCCCGACGCGTAACATGACCTCCGAACCTAAATCTATGATCTCGGGCTTTTTTCAAAGTTTTGGCCCTCAAAATTAAAATGGCGTGGCGACTCCGTTTTTTCCGGTTTTATTTGGTTTTTCAAAGAAACGCAAAAATCGAATTTTTCCCGCGAAAAAGGCAACATTCATCACAGTATTGCATAACAATCTACAGCTACAGCTTTATTTAAATCATATGTAAACAGATAGTTGACTCAAAAGAGCTTCACGACTGCCTCATTTTCTTCTCCAGGCTGATTAGGAAGTTAGTAAGGTTGTTCTCACCCAAACCAAAATAAGCGCATCGGGGAACCAACCCCAAGTACATACCACTTTCCACCAATTTCACTTTTGAATTGAATCTAAAGTTTATAAGTAAACTTTAAGCCAACAAAAAGGAGTATGGTACTTCATTTTTCTTTGTAAAATATGAACAAAAATCAAAGATGGACATAAAGCGAAGGAAGGGATTCTTTCTTTAAATGCTGAGTTGACCCAGTAATATACCGTAATAAAAAAAACAACATCTAGGTAATATGTTCGTAAACTTTACAGAGATATGAAAATGTAGCAACCAACATTACAAACAATCATTCAAGACACTGACCAAGAGCAAATTTGAATTATTTTTTTAGTCATTCATTTTGAGACGGAGGAAGTACATTTTAATAACTATAGAAAACGAAAATTGTAATCCGTATAAAACTTAGCCCCAATGAATGACAAAAAACTTTCATAAGGTTTTGAGAGCAAATATTTTATTTTTGTCTCTCTAATGATCATTGATAATTTTATCGGATTATGAGTTGAAACAATCATCCATATGTAGGTTTGGATGATGGAAAACTCAAAAAAGTGGGACAATTGTGATATTGACCATGAATAAAAAGCTAAC
This sequence comes from Adenophora triphylla var. japonica, assembly GCA_022495995.1. Lineage (NCBI taxonomy): Eukaryota > Viridiplantae > Streptophyta > Magnoliopsida > Asterales > Campanulaceae > Adenophora > Adenophora triphylla. The sequence goes on from JAFEMH010007633.1 coordinate 10,563, forward strand.
AACAAAAAAATTATTAAAATAAATAAATCAAATATAACCAAAAACCATAAGTTCATATGTAGAAATTATAAGAGCCATGTATAACAACATTGATAAAGATTCTTTAATCTAGTAGTGATCAGAGTGAATAAAACCCCCAGTTGTTATTTCACTACATATCAGCCAAGAGAACTAATCTATTAATGCCAGTTAAAGCAATATACATATGCTGGAGAGAGGGAGGTGTTGGGGGAGAGAGAGAGAGAGAGAGAGAGAGAGAGAGAGAGAGAGAGAGAGACCATGAAGGCTGCCTCCTCAAGAGCAAAGAGCACTCTACCAAGCCCAGGGCACGGAAGCGGCGGCAACACCGGCGGCGGCTCACGGGTGATCAAATCCCTCCGGTCCCTATCATTTTTGAAATATCTTAGCCATTTCCAGGTCAAGTGGGTACTTGCGAGAACCTCCCTGTCCAAGTAAGTTGGCTATGCAAGAGCCTGTGTGTAGCATGGGCCCTTCCTTTCCCACAACAAATCCTGCAGCAACTCCAAAAATGGAACCAAATATCTGCCCATTTTATCAAAGAAATTAAATTTCAAAAAGTAAGCTCTTAACAATAGCAGCCATATCAATTTGATGATGCCATTTAAGCTAATATAATAAGCACTGAACTGAATCATTATCACATTACATTGGGTAGTCAGAGCATTATAATCGATAAAGTGAAGGCTTTAGCAACAACATTCCTCATCCTCATCCTCACCTCATCATCTTCATCCCGAACCACAAATCCTACCCACCTTCAAATCCACGAGTGATGACCCTATTAAAAAATAATAAATTTAACATGGCAATAGATTAATTTTCAAGCTGGAAAAGAACAAAGAGATTTTCCAAAAAGATAAAAAAGAAATTGAAAACGCGGACCCCCCTCCCCCCTCCAATCACAAAGTAACCTTGTAAAAGGAAAAACTTATGAGACTATGATCTCTTCTTTTAGACATTCTATCAAACAGTTTATGTGCACAAACCTCCTTTTCTCCTTGAAAAAATCAAGAAACAGCAGAGGGAGATATCAGTGTTTACCTGGATTTGCAGTTCAGAGACTAAAGGCGCCGATAAGAGATTGAGGACAAAAGGGCGGTGGAGGAATCAGTGCCGGTGAGAGACTGAGGAGGAAGAGGGCGTGAGGGAAGATCGGCATAGATTACAACATAACCAAGTAACTCAAGAGATTAACCATTAACCCCCAAATTCACAATCAAATTCATAGATTCCTCTCATAACCCAAAAAATGATGAAATTACCACTGAAATGATCAAGCAAATTAAGCAAATTCAAGAAAGAAAATAAAAATAACATAAAGATCTCACCTTGTGCTTGGCTCTGGCGGTTCCGGACTGTGAAAGGCCTGCCAGCGGCGGAATCCCTCCTTCCGCCACCAACAACCCTCTATTCCTCACACTTTCCACACACAACCCCGTCAATGTCACCACCGCAAACTCCTTCCCTTTCACGGACCCATCCTCGATCACCTCCACAAGCGCCACGATTCTGCCTTCCTCCACCACCGTCGCCCTCCCTTCCTGAATACCCATCGAGTAGAGCCAGGCTGAGCAGAGCTGTGAATGTGTGCCCCAAATTTTTGTGTATTTATTTTGGAAATTCACGCGAGTTTGAAGACAACCGGTTTAATTTGAAAAACGGAGTCGCCACGCCATTTTGATTACCTCAAAACTTTGAAAAAAAGGTTTTATGGGTTCGGAGGTTAAGTTACCCCTTGGGAAGAACGGATCGTCGTTCACCCAAGGTGTCTTGCCGGAGCAAGTCTCCCAAGATCCCATTAATCGTGCTTGCTTGCGTGCTTTCTTGTGTGCATGTGTTTGAAAATAAGGGAGGGAATGTCCCAAGTCGTCTTCCGGACGCACAAACCATTTGTTGGTTGTCGCTTGGGATTTCTTGGATTTTATGTATTCGGGATTATAATCCCGTTCTCATCTTGGACTTGTGATCATCGCATTTTTGGACCTTGAGACTTGCGTGATCGAGAGAATGACTCTCTTTATAGTCAAAGATGAGGTTCTTTAGAAAAGGAGGGTCCTTAGCCCATCAATCCTACACTTTAAGACGGTCGAGCTCATATAGATGCTTCATACTCATCTTAAGTGATAATCGGAGATATAGGGTTCAAAGTTGTTCCTTTCTAAAGAAATTATGAAACCTTTATGGAAGGAACGATGTAAAGATAGGATCTTTTACACCGGTCCGTTCCGAGGTTGCTAATGGGGACATGGGGGAATGCATGTAAAAATGACATTTTTAATGAAAAGATGACATTTTTGGATTGCAAAGGATGCATTTGATTTAAAGAAATGATCTTTATTTGCAAATGATGCATAAAGACATGATTTTTATGCAAAGGATGCATTTTTATGAAGGAATTGGTGTTTAAATATGCAAAGGATGCATGAAGATTGTATTTTGAAAATCATAGGATGCTAATTTAGGATAAAGATATGATCTTTAATGCCTAGGATGCTTGAAAGAGGATTTGAATGCAAAGGATGCATTTTTATTGTAAAGATTGAATTTTTACATGCAAAGGATGCATGAAGATGACATGTTTATTGAAAATGGGGTTTTTAGGTGCAAAGGATGCACCTTTGATTCAAAGATTACATTTTTAATGGCAAAGGATGCCTAATGCATGCAAAGGGGGAAAGGGGGATAAAGATATGATCTTTATGATAAACTACCAAGTCCCAAGCAAGATAAATGCAATGTATGAATGCAATGAGCAAATATAATCACATATAGCAATTTAAGATGCAAGGTTAGGGCGTGCGAGGTTACCAATGGCTTCCTCTTCTTCTTTGGACGGAGCTAGGAGGAGGACTTGATCTTGGGATCTTCAAGGAGGAGGGAGGTAGCTTCTTGGCCTTCTTCTTCACCTTCTTGGACTTCCAGCAGCTCCTTGGGGGATCTTCTTCGTATTATGAGAGTATTATGCTTTTTGTTGGTGATTAAAATGGGTAGAGGAGGACTCTATTTATAGGCAGTCCGGATAAGGCTAATGAAGCCGTGCGGCCAGAGACCTCGAGCTAATGCAGCCGTGCGGCATTATCCCTTGTGACTCAGCATTTTTAGAAACATGCAAGGTGGCAAATTCTAAAAGCTTCCTCCCAATTAAGAAAAACGTGTTTCTTAATTGGGAAGCTTCCCTTTCAGTCCATAATTAATTTGGAACAGTTCCGGAATATTTCCGGAACACTAGGAAGGTCCGGGGAATTACCGGAAAACTTACCGAAATTGCCGGGAAATTTAACCGGAAGGCATGAGCCAGATTTGGGTACTTACAGAAGCCCCTCGGCAACGTCACTTGCAGGGCGAGTGGGGTTGTCGATAGAAAAGGATCCGATCTAGCGAATGCCGAGACGGATTGAGAGACCGAGGTGGTCGAGTGGTGAACCTACGGAAGGCTACCTACGTATCCCAGTGGGAATCAAGCCGGGCCGTAGTTCGAGAAAAAGATCCCATTTGGGGAATAGAGAAGAGAAGCTGGTCTCTTCTTTGGGGAAGTAGAAGAGAAAATGACCTAAGAGGTCAAGCAATTGATCCTACTGGAAATATGCTAGAAGTGACCAATGTGGTCAGATATCTAAATCTCTATGAGGGGCTACTTTATCACTGAGGAGTGACAAAGAAACAGGGTGACCAAAGTGGTCGGATGGACCTTTTATGAAAGGCTACCTACGTATCCCGGAGGAATCAAGCCTTGATCGTAGTTCAAGCATCACTAGATAGGCTAGGAACGATGTCTAGTATCCTTGAAGGTTTCGACAATTAATGGAGAATTTGTCACACGATTGACAATTAATGGAGGTTGTCACACGATTGACAATTAATGGAGGTTGTCACACACGATGAAACTAGAGCTTACGTCACTATCGAGGAGATAGAGGTAGCTAAAGTTTAGAGAACTTAGCATACGTCACTATCCGGGATAGAGGTAGCTTAAGTTTAGAGAACTTAGCATACGTCACTATCCGGGATAGAGGTATCTTAAGTTTAGAGAACTTAGCATACGTCACTATCCGGGATAGAGGTAGGCTAAGTTTAGAGTTCTTTAGCGTACGTCACTATTCGTGATAGAGGTAGGCTAAGTTTAGAGTTCTTGACAATTCGGAGGTTGTCACCTAGCATTATCCCGTTATAACGGAATTAACGGAGGCGACTGGGAAGAAAGCTTAATTGCTTAGGAGATAAGGGACATCTTCTGAAAAGGGTGTTATCTCAGTTAAAGGATAACGGGAATTGGAGGCCCAAGTGGAAAGTCCAGGGGCAAAATTGTAATTTCTGCTCAGAGCGAATGAGGCCGCCCGGCATGAGATGGAGGAAAAAGAAGTCGTACGGTTAGAAGTCTGTTTTTTCCAAATTATTTAAAACAGATTTGAACGGGCGTTGGGCATTATTGCCGCCCAAGAACTGCCGAGGAAGAGAGAGAGAGGAGAGAATTTTTCTTCAAAATTCTTCAATTCCCTTGCTTTCTTTGATCAAGAATGGATCCGGAGGGCAATCCTATACCAAGGCAAGCAAGAAGAAACATCTCGGAAGCCGCTCGGAGGAGGAGGAAAGAGCTTGTTCGAACGGAGAGAAAGTATGACTTTCTTACGCCTCCATCGGAGCTTTATCCGGGAAGAAGAGAGCACAAATCGACGAACCCGCGATCGGTTGGGGTAAGCGTTCTTATTTGGCTCAATTTCGTCGATTTTAATTGAATTTTGATTGATTTAGGGCTTGACCCGAATTTTAGGAATTTTCTAGGATTTTCCTAGGATTTTTGAATGATTTTGAGACATTGATGATGAACCTATGAGGCATAAGAACATGCATGTGCAATTTATTTGATAAGAATAATGAGAATGACCCACTTTTTTTCTCGAAAATAAAGTAAGAATGATAATCGTCTAAAGTGAGACGGAGTTCTTGCATGTGCTAGAACTAAGTCAAAATTTTGATTATCAATGAGAAAACAAGATTTTGGAAGATGAAAAGGACTCATGCATGCCATTTTTGAAAGAATAATGCTTTTGTGCAAAGAATTGTGAAAATTGTGATTTTGTACTTTAGGAAAGCAATGGGACTTGACATGACGTGTTTCAAGTGATGAAAGACGCTTTTTGATGCAAGGGATGCTAGAAAAACTTTTATGAATGCTTTTCTTTTGAAAACATGTGCACTTTTTGAATATATGCATGCTTTTGAAAATGATGAAGGACTGACACATTTCTTTTGTGTTCTTCCTGCAGGAGAACAAATCTAGAGGACCATCGGAGATAGCAGTCAGGCTTTGGGAAAGGATGCCTGATTTCGAGAAAAATGGGGTAAATCCCAAGCAGCTGGTGCGGGCTACCGGCCTAGATCTTTTCATCGAGGCTATTGGCAGGGGGATCCATATCACCTCGAAGAGCAAGGGCTTGGTCCAGGCCCTATCTGAGTTTTGGTGGGATAGCACTCATAGCTTCCATCGAGTGGGGAGAGGCGCGGTGACTCCCGGCGATTTCACGGCTATCACCGGTCTACGAGTTCAGCTGGGAGGCCCGTGACTTGGAGGGACCACATCACGGTGAGGAGTTGAGCGTTGGTCGGGTTTGAGCTGATTCCCGAGGGCTAGGGATGGAGACGAGAACGTCGAGGTGGCGATCCCGGAAGCGCATACGAGACTTTGCCGTTAGCGACGTGTGGCCCGGCGGTGGCTAGAGCCTTTGTGTGGTTGATGCTTTGTCGGTCACCATTTTTGCTAATTCGGGGACAACGGCCATGACTAGCCTCCTCGACTCTCTGGAGGATGTAGATGGGATAGGGACGGTCTCTTGGGGAGAGGCCGGATTGGCGGAGCTCTACTTCTCTTTGGACATGTACGGCCGGAACAAAGCTGCTTCTATGGACTGCTTTTCATTTGCCACTTGAGGTAGTCTCGCTTTCTTTTCTCTTTCTTTTCTGTCTTGAGACTTTTATGAAAGAAAAATGACCCTTTTGATGTTTTGAACATGCGGGTGCAGTTACGTGAGGTGATCGAGAGTTCTTTCCGTGGAACCAACAGAGCGATATCACCATCTTCCCTGCTATGATCCGCTAGAGGGGAGATGCGAGGGATAAGTTCACGGGAAAGACCCGGATCACTTTTGATTATAAGATGGTGAGGCCGGTCATCAACAGGGATGGGCACGACGGAGTAGACTTCTACCCTTGGGGCAGGTATCCGGAGATTTTGTTGGGAGAGGCCATTGAGGCGACGAGGCAGAGGAGATGGCTTACTGGGCTGACATGTGATGTCATTTATTTGGGGACCGTTTCTCGAGCGGCATGGCCATGTCCCTCCACTGGACGCCATTACTCCCGTGATCCTCCGGCACGGATGCTACGGCCCGAGGATTGGCGGCGAGATGAGATTGCTAGGTACCGAGCAGCGTGGCCGGCAGGGAGTACTTTGACATGGATACCCCCTACGCTGTGTTTGTGGAGCGGCGCTGAGGACGCCACGAAGGCGTGAAGGCGCGGTCACTCGGGGATATGGGGAGGATGAGCCTCTTGACCCGCCGATCCCTCACTGCGCACTTTGTCTTATGTGGTCCACGGAGTTTCGAGGAGGATGAGGATTCCTGTCCCGACACTAGGGAGCCCGGTATACCTTGCCTTTGGCAAACCTTGTAAGTACACTTTTAGGGTCTTTCCCTTTTTTGATTTCTTTGCTTTTGCAATTACGAGATTTTACGATATTTTTACGAGATCTTTCGAGATTTTTCTCCTCTTTTTCTCGGAGTTCCGGCTCGCACTTATGACACAGATTGGTCGGGCGAACGGGGGCTGAAAAGACATGTGTCGGTCCCTTCGAGGAAGGCGCTGCGCTTAGGCGGCGGACGCACAGAGCACGGGCGCAAGAGAAGGCATGTCGGGGGCACGGCATCTACCTCATCGGCCTCGGAGTACTCTTCCCGGTGCCATGCCTCGGGGCGGGGACCCAATGCGACATTACGGAGCGGTGGGTGAGTACGAGCACGATAATGTCCATCTGTACGACGTGAGCGACCGGGAGGACTTGATGAGGAGGCTAGCGTCTATGGTGGCGGTGACGAAGAAGAAGAAGAATCGGAGGCCTAGGAGGTCTCTAGAGTGGATTTAGGAACAAAACAAACAATGGACAAATTTTATGCACACTTTGTTTATTTTTTTGCTTTATTTGGGCGCCGATGGGACGAAGACATTATAGTAATGCTTTATTTACTTTTCCAATTTATGCTTTTTAAATTTGCATATTATCTGAGCCTCGGGCGGTTTTGCTTGGAATTGGGGAAATTTGGCTGGGCCAAAATGATATATGATGATATATAAATGCTTGAATGGCTTGGACATGTTTTTATACGAGTCTTGGTTGAGAAAGTGGGGTGAAAACTCCACTTGGGCAGCAACTTTGGTTGCTTTGCATATTTTTGCGAGATGGCAAATGAGGCCGTGCGGTTTGGTCCTGAGGGCAAATGAAGCCGTGCGGCTCACGGTTACTGTCTGGCGGTTATTTTACGAATAAAAGCAAGGCTTGGCCATTTCATTTCATTTTCACTCTAGACTTGTCCCAATTGTTCCCCGAGCACATTTTGGACTTAAAGACACCATCTTTGGTCATTTTGCGATGGAGAAGCCCGTCGGATTGCAAAGGGGAAGCGAGACCGTTTTACGTCGATCTATAATCTTGGGCGAAGCACAACTTCCAATTTCACAAGGGGCAGCTTGATTCTTCCTTCAAGATCAAGTCTTTATGGCATTTGAGGGATCTCCCGCCCGATTGGGACCTTTTGAGAGCGGCGGCAAAGTTTTGGGACGTCAGGAGACACGTTCTTGCTTTTCTTACAACGAGATTGTCCCAACGCATGAAGACTTCCGAGCCTTGATTGGGGGTCCAGAGATTGAGGCTATATCTATTCCGCTGATCGGAGACGTGCCGGTGGCGGTAAAGCTTGCATCTTTTAACAGATTTCTGCAGGAGAGGCGAGGGATGATGATAGCCCGGACGGGGATTGACCTTTACGGTATCCGGGCGGAGTTTGGGTCTCCGGCTATGGCTGCGACCACGGTGGCTATGGATGCCTTCATTCTCTGCATATTTTTACGCTCTGTTCACCGCGAGTCCGTGGGGATCTGTCATGGTGGTCTCTTGGACATGGTCGAGAGGCCGCGGGCCAGGAAGGACATTGTCCCACTGGTTTTGGGTGAGACCCTTCATGGCATTGGCCAAGGATGGCTAGGGGAGACTATTTCATGAGATGCAGGAGTCAGTGTGCGACTTTGTGGGCTGCGGGAGAGGCTCGAGGCTTTGCCGGGGGCTTTACCGTCTCGGTGCCCTTGGGTGATTTCTCGGAGAGGTGCACCGAGGCAACGGGACCGGTGTAGGCAGGAGGCGGCGATGGCTAGGCTATCCGCCGGACATCCGTTGGTGGATACCTCACCGGAGATTGCGGACCAAGAGGATATTTCGGGAGTCTTATCTTTGTGAGGGTTCCGGGGTTCTCGCTGTCGTCCTTCTACATTCCCTGTTTGGTATCCAGGCAGTTTGGGGCATTACAGGAGCCATTGAGCGATTGGGAGGACATCCGGACCATGGAGGTGATGCCATTGGACATGAGAGATCCAGCCAGCTTCTCATTTTTCTCGAGGGCTTGGACTTACACTGCTTTCCCACCCAGGGCTATCTTCAGGAGCAGGAAGAGTACCGACTGTGACTCGAGTAGGACTCTGAGGGAGACTGAGGCTAAGGCGAGTCGCCATAATCAGTCGGGTGACCTGATCAGAGATATGGAGGCTCGATACAAGAGATTGTCCGAGGTCGCTCCTTTGACTGAGACTCAGAGGGAGGAAGTGCGGACTTGTGCTCGTGTAGAGAGGGCACTTATTGACACGGGTTTGGTGGAGGCTCCAGTGAGGATACCGGAGATCGGGATGAGGGATATCGACCTTATAGAAAAGAAGAGAAAGAAAACTCGACGCGGTCGAGGTAAAGGGAAGAAGACCAAAGAAGACTCAGCGAATGACGACTGACAGATCTTTTCTTAGGATTCCCTTATTGCCATTTTGCAAACACAGTAGTTTTATTAGGCATTTTATTGTATTTTAGATCTTTGTAGCAGGTTAGCAGAGTCAAGAGTAGACCGTGCTTGAACTCATCAAGAAATTTTTAACTTGTAATGAACAAGAAATATTATCTTAGAAATTAATCAAGACACATTTCATGAAAATTCAAATGTATTTATTGATTGAGGCCCGTTTTATGAAAACTGAAATACCCTTTATTTTTTTTATTTTTTTTTTTAGGATGCACTTCATGGAAGCTTGATTGTCCTTTTTATTGTTTAGACCGAACCATATATGGTGCCTACGTTCCCCTTTTACAAGAAAGACTAAGGGGCTCGGGTCTTTGTAGTTCATTACAGTGAACTATATTTTTTATGTGCGGCCACTGTTTTTGCCTAGACCGCCCTTTTTGGGGTTTTCGGCCCTAGTGGGCATTACTCTTTTGCACTAAGATTTTTTTCTTTTTTATGTGCAACCACATCTTTTGTCTAGACCGCCCTTTTTTTGGGGTTTTCGGCCTAGTGGGTATTATTCTTTTTGCACTTTTCTTTTTATTTTTATATTTTTTTTTTTATTTAGACATAGTATCTTTTGAGCTTATCACCGTTGGTGGGTGGACAAAGGGATTGCCGTCCAGTCTGCAAGCTTCATGGCTCCTCCCGATAGTATCTTACGCACCACATAAGGGCCGATCCAAACGGGTTCCCATTTTCCCAGGGTTATCTGCTGGTAGGGGGCTTCACTTTCAACACTAAGTCACCCTCTTTGATGTCTACTGGCCTTAACCTTTTTGTCAAACGCTCTAGCCATTCGCCTCTGGTAGGCTCGGGTGTGTTCCATGGCTTTCGGCCTTCTTTCATCAAGCGAGCCAACTCATCATGCCTACTGCGCAACCATTCTACTTCATTGACAACTGTTTTCCGGGAGGACCCTTAATGACGGGATTTCCAACTCCACCGGTAACACTTGCTTCCATCCCGTAGGTTAGGGCAAAAGGAGTTTCTCCTGTAGCTATTCGACAGATGTTACGCCTAGCCCCAGTGGCAAGTGCGGCTTTTCGGGCCAATCACGACCACGGGTTGCCATTTTCCGGATGATCCGATTCGAGCGTCTTATTAGCGGCTTCCACGGCTCCATTAGTCCGAGGTGCGTACGGAGACGACTTGTGGCGAGTGATTACGAGTTACGCCCGCAACCTATCGCAGTCCCCTTCAAAGTGCGACCCATTATCGGAAATGATCTCGTTGGGCACTCCATATACGCACATTATGTTTTCTTTGATGAATTGGGCCACTTTTCTGGAAGTGAGGACCTTGTAGGACTTGGCCTCTACCCATTTGGTGAAGTAGTCGATGTCTACTAGCACAAATTCATGCCCATTGCTTCCTGTCGGGGCTATTTTCCCTATCACGTCAATACCCCAAGTTGCAAACGGCCAAGGAGTCGTCATGCGATACGGGTCATGAGGCGGGAGATGGTTGAGGTTTGGCAAACCGCTGGCACTTGTCGCATGCTCGGACGTCTTGGACACGATCTGTTTCCATGGAAATCCGGTAGTAACCCATTCCGAGGATCACTTGCATCAGGGCTCTGGCATTCATATGAGGACCGCAGGGACCATTGTGGACTTCAGTCATCAACTCTTTGGCCCTTTCTTGAGTGACGCATAAGAGGAGTGGTCCTTGGTACCGCTTCTTGTACAGGTTGCCTCCTAGAATAACATAATGGGAGGCCAACCTTTTCCGGGAGCTTGTAAGCTCTTGGCTCGACGCCTTCTTTTGGTCTACCTTCTTCGTCTACGAAAGGCGACTCTCCATCTTTGAGGAAGCTGGTAAATTTGATTGTACCGGGGTTCCTTTATAGGCTCGGGTCCCGTGTCTACTTCACAATGAAGTGCAGGGCTTCTCTTCACCCACTCGGAAGGGTTTTATGGCTTTTCCCTCGGGGATCTCTACCGGTGAGGCTAGAGTAGCTAAGGCATCTGCGAATCTGTTCTTTTCCCTCGGCAAGTAGTGGAAAGTCACTTCTACGAAGCTGTCCGATCAATTCCTCCATATGGGCATGGTACCGGCGAAGATTAGGGTCCACAGTCTTCCATTTGTTGGAAACCTGGTTGATGATCGAGTGAGTCTCCGTAAACTTCGAGCTCCTTGACATTCCTTTCTAAGGCGGCTTCCAAACCGGCAATGCGAGGCTTCGTACTCGGCAACATTTTTCGTGGCGGGGAAGTTCAACTTGAGGGCTATGGGTGTATGCTCTGCATCTTTCGGATCGACCGGTAGCATCCCGATGCCGTTTCCTCTTTTGTTAGCGGCTCCGTCAAAGAATAATTGCCATCGGTTTTCGGGCTCAATCGCAAAGATCCCTTCATCTCGGGAATTGGGGTTCGAGGCCCTCTGTCCTCATGTGCGGGAAGTTCGCCGGGTGGTACGACAATGCTTGACCCTTGATGGCCTTTACGGTCACATAGTTGATGTCGTATTCTGCTAAGAAGAAGGACCACTTTGCTAGACGCATCGAGAGGAAGGCTTATCAAAGATGTATTTGATGGGGTCCATTTTTGAGACCAAATTCACGGGGTGGGCTTGCATATAATGCTTCAACTTGCCGACTACCGGACCGATCTGCCTGAGGTCTTTTCACATCTTTGAGTAATTGAGCTCACTTCCACTGCGGCTTCCGGCGACAAAGTAAATGGCATTCTCTACCCGAGAGTCTTTCTTTTCTGAGCAAGCATAGCCCCAATTGCCGTATCGGTGACGGTGAGATAGAGCGAGAAGAGGTTTACTGTCTATGTGGGGGGCATAGCACTGGAGGATGTACCAAGTATGCCTTAATGCGGTCAAAAGCATCCTGGCATTCTTCGGTCCATTACGTGTCTACGTTCTTCTTCATGAGCTTGAAGATGGGCTCGCACATAGTGGTCAACCGATTGACGAAACGGGCGATGTCTTTGCAATTTTCCCATAAAGCTCTTGACTTACGTCCGGGTTCGAGGTGGCCTCATATCCATAATGGCTTTGATCTTTTGGGGTCCGCTTCGATACCTCGCTCACGTGACCATATACCCAAGCACTTTTCCCCTTGTCACTCCGAAGGTGCATTTGGCGGGGTTTAATCTCATGGAATGTTGTCTCGGCCTCTCAAAGAACTTTCGCGAGTCAACAAAGTGCTGCCCACCCTCGCCTTTGGAGTGGATTATCATGTCGTCTACATAGACCTCAATCTCCTTGTGGATCATGTCATGAAAAAGCGCGGTCGCTGCCCTTTGGTAAGTAGCCCCGGCGTTCTTAAGCCCAAATGGCATCAGTGTATAACAGTAAGTTCCCCACGGTGTGGTGAAGGCTGTCTTTTCTTGGTCTTCCTCGGCCATCTTGATCTCGGTTGTAGCCTCGCAAAGCCATCAACAAAGGATTTGACTTCTTAGTTGGCGGTGGAGTCCACCGGGATGTCTATGTTTGGCAAAGGGTAATCGTCCTTGGGTGGCCTTGTTCGAGATCTCGGAAATCCACACAAGCGGCCGCACTTTCCCATTGGCCTTGGTGACGGTCACAATATTGGATAACCATGTCGGATATTCGATGACTACGATGAATCCTACCCGCAGTAGCTTCTCAATCTCTTCTTTGACCTGTAGAGACCACTCGCTTGATCTTCCTCGGTTTACATTTGCGGCTTAGCATACGGTGCTAGAGGGATTACGTGCTCTACTATCGAACCTGCCTAGCCCGGCATATCCTGTATGACCACGCAAACACGTCGACGTATTCTACGAGCGGATCGATCGGTCTGTCCCGTTCAACCCCCTGGAAGAAGTTTCCGATGCTGTGTCTCTTTAGGTTCCTCGACAGTGCCCAAGTTCACACTTGTCAAAACCTCCTCGGCGGCTTGGGCCCGGTTTTCCTCTTTTTTGAAACACGCTTAAAGATTTCTTTAATGTATTTTTCATTTAGTGTGTTTGCATCTTGTTCAAATGATTCATTATTAAGCTTGTTGTTAAGTTTTGAGTTAATTTATCATTTGTTAAGTTGGCAATAAGAGGATACTCGAAAGATCTGTCATTTCATTCAAAATAAGGGGAAAGATGACATCGATTACATTTTGATAGTCCTCGGGCGTGAGGCCTTCGGATGACTCGGAAGGGTGGAATTCAAAGATTCTGACTCGGCCCGAATAGACAGCTTCGACTCTGGACCCTACACTACTTATTGACTCGAGGGTATTTGACAAGGGTTGGACCGGGATCTCACTCCTTCTTCTTTGTTGCCACAGGGAATAGCAATCTTGTCGGCGTTCTCATCAGTGGATCATAATTGCCTTTGTTGACACCATTTCCATGGGGAATACTGACCGATCTGGCGGAATCTCCTTTCGAACTTAACTTTATATGTACGTACCTCCGGGCGAGGGACCGGATTGTGCTTTCGGCGTCGAGATACAGCTTTCTTCATCCCAAAAGTCTTAAAATTTGGTTCACTCTTCTTTCCTAGTCATCTCGGTTACCCAAACCAAGCCTTGATCTCTGTCGAATCGGACATTCGACTCTGGGTGACCAAACCGAGGATTACAGCGGCTGTCGAGGATTGCTAACAAGTCGCGGTGTTCTCACCCACTTCTTTCTCGCGGGAAAGGGATAGGAAAGGTTTAGACTCGGGGTAGGTGTTTAGGTGAATGCTCGGGAAATATGCAAATTAGAATCTTCCGAGTTTACTTAAAACGGTATCTTTTATTAATATCTATTTGGTTGGAAAATGGGATTTGCCCTTCTTTTTTAACTACTCTAGATCCTGGATCGGTGGGTTCCGTCACTACGTCTATAAGCCCCTCGTATTCCACCCGTATTTCGACCTCCCGGGGTGGACGGCCCGGGCGAGGTCCTATAGGGCACGCGAATCCCACCGACCGAGAGTAAAGAACGCTCCTAACGGGTCTAGCGGGTCATAGGAACTTTCAACGCACGAGCGATGCGGATTATAGTCAAGGCAATACCGGGAAAGTCTCGTCTTTCTGCCTCGATAGAATTTTGGCAGAATTTTGCTTGAGCGAATGACGTTTTGACTTTCGGTAATGTCCGAGAAGATAATAGGCATGGGTCGGGCGGTAAAAGCCGGATGACACAGTGTCACATTGAACTTCGTTGCATACGTCGGGCGTGAGTCAGAATCGAAGTCAATGCCGGGTCAAGATCTTGCCAATTTTTCCTTGTCGGAATTTTGGCAGAGCTTCGCTTGAGCGAAAGATCTTTTGATTTGTTGGTAAAGACTTGTTCTTGACTCTTACGCATTCCGTGCAGGTCAAGGTCAAAGTCAATGTCGGAGTCAAGATCTCGCCAATTTCTCCTTGTCGGAATTTTGGCAGAGTTCCTCTTCCGTTATGAATTAAGGCTTGACCTTTATGAGGGTATGCAACTGGGCTATATGACACGGACTAGACCAAAAACCAACCAAAAAGTCACGATTTTTTGAAACGTGTGACACGGACTGTGCATTGGTCGACACTGGCTGCCATGGGGAGGTTGGGATGATTCCGTGCGCGCTCGGGAGCATCGTAAGGCTGTCCGTGACTGCAGCTGGAACCACCCTCGGGTTTGAAGGACGTGCGTGCAAAGTGTACAGGATATATCAGGTGCGCGTAGTGTGCGGTCTCCTAAAAATGTTTCTTTTTGAGTTAAAACAGAGATTTTCATAAATGTGTTTTAAAGGAATGATTTTCGGGACGGGGAAAATGCAACACGTAAGCACGTAAATTTTACAGGAGCCCCGATCGGATCATGGAGCTGAGTAGCCCCAAGCTGCTAGGACTGCCAGATTAACCTCAATTTTTTCTGGTGGAATTGCCACTGAGGTCGCCCGGTCAGAATCCAAGGAGGATTGAGCCGTACGACTGCATGGATCAATTTTCCAGGTTCCACTCATTTTGCTATTTTTCGGGTTGTTTCCCGTTCAAAGCATGCACAGATTCCAAGATGCAAATGATGCAATGCAAGGTAAAGAAAGCAAGCATGATTAATGAAATCAGCGACGGGAGTCTAACCCGCTCAAAGGGAAAAGCTTTCTTTTATTTTTTTTTTCAAATTTTTTTTTTTCTTTCGAAAAGGGGTACTGGTACGTGGGATTGTTAAACCACCGGTTATCCCAACTCCCACATCAGGAAGTGTACAGGAAGGGTAAGTGGTTTCCACCTATATACCGAGTATCGATCTTTATTTTGAAAATGAAGCTTTTCTCCTTTGGGATGTCCCCAGCGGAGTCGCCAAACTGTGAATGTGTGCCCCAAATTTTTGTGTATTTATTTTGGAAATTCACGCGAGTTTGAAGACAACCGGTTTAATTTGAAAAACGGAGTCGCCACGCCATTTTGATTACCTCAAAACTTTGAAAAAAAGGTTTTATGGGTTCGGAGGTTAAGTTACCCCTTGGGAAGAACGGATCGTCGTTCACCCAAGGTGCCTTGCCGGAGCAAGTCTCCCAAGATCCCATTAATCGTGCTTGCTTGCGTGCTTTCTTGTGTGCATGTGTTTGAAAATAAGGGAGGGAATGTCCCAAGTCGTCTTCCGGACGCACAAACCATTTGTTGGTTGTCGCTCGGGATTTCTTGGATTTTATGTATTCGGGATTATAATCCCGTCCTCATCTTGGACTTGTGATCATCGCATTTTTGGACCTTGGGACTTGTGTGAGCACCCCAACCCGGGACCTATCTCGTATCCCGAGCTTGAGAAGCCCAAACTAAGAAATCTCATTTTCCATTTTTCAAAAATCTTTTAATTTGCCTTTACAAGAAAACCAATTCTAAATTTTCCCATAAACAAAATCAAATATAACATCTCCCCTTGGAGGGATTTAAACAAATACCTTAAGAACCATACTTCACTAATTACATTGAAAACCCTAATTAACCTTGTTTAACAAAAGAGTTTTCATTACAACTTAGGAAAGAGTAATAATTAAGTATGACTCCCTACAACCCACACATATACCTATCCTGACCAATCCCAAAAGCAACAGTCCACAATCGTCTCCCCGGCCTCACTGGTTCAGGTCACCTGTCTCAGCACAATCTAAAGCAGTAAAAGGGAAGGGGTGAGAATAAATCTCAATGAGCTATTATGAATGCAGCAATATGCCAAACAAGGTGCAACACATAGCATGGTAGCACATAACACATTATGAAAGCGGTAAACACCTTACGTTACCTCATTTTACCTTTCCCGTCTGAACAATAAGTCGTACAACGTGGGAGTGAAACTCCTCTCTTTGGTGAACTGCCTCCAGCACATTCACCTCTTATAGGACTCATACCCCAGAGATCCATATAAGAAAGGATACCTATATCAGAGTATCCAACAACAATGTCGCTAACTGTAAAGCTTTAGGCTTAATACAGAAGCATTCCCCCTAATCACCAATCGCAGCAGTATGTAAAGGCTCCTTATTGCTCAATACAGTAGCTTGCACAGCCCCACTCTGTGGCCACAGAGTGGGGAAGGGTCACCGGTATGATGAACCTTCAATCACTTATAGAACAAATCAATAATTGATTGAATTCCATCATACCCACCCGAATATAAACACACTCAAGCACATAATAGATACTTGAAATAAATCCACAAAAAGGGATAATAATATAACAACATGGTAAAATATACTCATGCTAATCAATATCATAGTGCAACAATTCATTTAATACACTATGCATAATATCATCAATAAATATGAATGATAACCAATCAATCCACCAATGGGATAACATAACAACTTGTCAAATAATCCACACTTGGGATGCACATAACAACTTGCCAAATAATCCATACTTAGGATATTAAGGTAACTATATAATCAATAATTCCACAACTTGGAATAACAATGCCACAAGGTGATACATACCCATTACCAATTAGTTCAATAGTGAAACCTATGACTTCTACACCATTGCAACTATTCACCAAAGATAAAGAGTAAGTGAGGCTACTATATATCATAAACCATTCATACATAGTCATTATACAACCTCGAATAACCTTAATTAAAGTTCAAGATCTATTTCCCAAGTTGGAACTATTTTGGTGAAGTACTAATCAAACTTAACAATTGTTTTCCGGACAATGATCCATATTACAAGGTCCCGATAGAGATTCAAGTTAAATTATTAAGTTGTAGTCACAATGCTTAAGTAGCCCAAGTTCTACTTAAATCTAAGTTGAGAAGGGTTGATTAATATCCGAAAGTGATTAGGTTCCATTAATTTATAGTGGTTAGGATTCTCAATCCATCCTACAAGATCATTATACAATAAGACAAGGCCTCTATGAAGGTTCAAGCTCAATTTACTAAGTGGGAGTCACAATCTATAAGGGACCAAACAAGGTTGCTACACAAATTCTGGTTCAGATTCAAAGTTCAGTTTCCTGGGGTCTTGGGCGACCGCCCATACCTCTTGGGCGACCGCCCAAGAGGGTTTTCAAAGCACTCTAGTTTCTAGACACATGGGCGGCCGCTCATGCCCCCTTGGGCGACCGCCCAAGTGTCTGAGCCAGTCATTCCCAAGTTTTCCCATTTAGTCTCTTACCATTTTACTTTCCTTTGCCATACTTCTTATACTCATGAACACCAAGAAATTTCTAATTCTACAAGGATTATCATAAAATCATATAAACCCAAAATAAGTGATTCTAAATTATTTATCATTATAACCTTCACCCATTTCAAATCCTCTAGGTTATCTTCCAAGATCACAAACTTCATTCTATTCCATTTACTACTCATTCAACTCCTATAAAATTCTCAAAGCATGAACCCAACATCATAAGAACAAGGAGAACATTAAGGAGAGTATGAACAAGTAAGAGAAGGGAAATCATAACAACTCACCTAGCAATTATGAAGTGGATTAAAGATCTTCTTAGCTCAAAATGTTCCTCTCGACTCCACGAACCCAAAAGTACACCCGGATCGTCGATTGGAGAAGAATTGAATTTATAATAATTTTTGGAAGGGAATTAATGAGAGGGAGCCTCCATGGATGATGTAGGAGGAAGTAAGAAGGAAGAAGATGAAATGATGAGGGAAGGAGGAGTAGGGGAAAAAGTATGGAAGATATATGGAGAAAGGTATGGCTCCTTTGACAAATGGAAGGGAGGGGAGTAAATTAGGGAATATGGCCCCTCCCCAAAACCTCCTCTCTTACTTTCTTACTTCTTTTTCTATTTATTTATTTTTCCCTACACAAATAACTACCCACATTTTATTTATTTTATCCATTTCTATTATTATACTCTTTCCAAGAATATTATTTATTTTCCAATCATTTCATCCTAATATAATAATCAGAGATATAAAATGAACAATACTATTTAAAGCACATAAAGTCAACAATTAATATAAAAGGTATATAATATGATACTAAAATAGGTGCCTAGGTTTAGGGTCGTTACATTCACTCCTCCTTAAAGAAAATTCGTCCCGAATTTTAAACTTGATTACCTTAATGATCCATAACAAAGGGTACTTCTCCAAACATTTCAATTTACCACTTTCCACTAGTTTTCTCAAAGTCATGATTCTTATGTACATTCCCAGCATCCAAACACTCTAGAATTTAATCCCGGAATTGAAATCCTAATAACTCTCACGTTTTCCCCACATAATTCAAATTTGCCTAAACATCCTTATTTGCAGAATTCCATACGTACGAAGGATCATAAATAAATTTTCCCCTACCAATCTTTAAACAATACTCATTCAATGCTAACTAAACTGCTATTATATTCAACTCCTTTAAGATTGATAGAACCTCTCCAGTTGAAAGGAAACCCAACACACAATCTATTCTTCAAAAATCTGGATAATCTCCTCATCTTGAGACTATCCTCTCATCCTATTACATTTTGAATCACCGTTGAACTTCCCTTACAGTCTCCACATTCTATGGGTCTAACTTGACTATTTGCAACAATATCTCGCCTTACGACTCAAAGAATACACTTGACGACACATAAGCCTTTCGGCTAATTGCATTAAAAATCACAATAACTTTTACGGATAATATAAAGTGACGCAACTGAAATCTTTTAATAGTTCCAACTATCGCTTAGGCTTATAGATCTCTCCCCCTCGAATAACTAAATTCTCCAAACTCATAGGATCGATCACAATTTCCAAAAGGAACTTCAAAAAGATAAGATTCTTACTTAGATAACGCAACACAATTGTAGTCACTCTTAAGTAAGGAGTAAGAATATTTCCGCTTTATCTAAGTTAACTTCCTCGAAGCATACGCTATCACTTTCACATTTCTCTTAATATCACAATCAAATCTTCCTTTAATACGTACTTAAAATTCACAAAATTCTCACATTCTTTAGGTAAGGTAAGGATCGGATCTATAGTTAATTTATTCCCCATTTCTACCAATATGATTCATTCTTATTACATCTTACACCATTGATATCCTTCCGAGTTATCTAAACCAACGATTTTATAATTCTCGAAAGCTCCTTGAAAATTTCTTTGGTATCATTTGGCCAACCTTAAAGATTACGGACACAATCCTCATAAGAGCCATGGCAACTTCCAAGCTTAAGACTATAGAACCCCAAATTTTGAAAACTTCTCGAGCCAACTCACACTATCTAAACTTTGTCTACAAGTACTTCTCACCAAGGATTATTAACCTTAACCTCCAATGATTTTCATGATCCTCTTGGAACTTTAATTAACAAAGAGACCCTCAATCCTAATTACCCCCAAAGCCATCGAACTAAGGATTGAAACTTGGACTATCACACTTAGAATCAACACATGAGATACCTTGATGGAACACAATTACCATCTACTCACAACTAGCACGAAAATTTTCCGGAAAGACTTCTTATGCAAGTCTAACACCAACCAAATACCTTTTACACTTTTAACCAACATTTTTCTGGCTTAAACGCATATATAACAAGAATACCATATAAAGGTTTATCTATATCAAATACCAATATAATCAAATTGGGTATAGAAAAGAAGACTCATTTCTTATGATAGTCTACCAATGCATAACAACTACTTAACCCTCCAGGTCAAGTATATCTCCTATTTACAAATTGGTAATCATACCAAATCAACTGGCAATACATACTCAGTCATGACCACATCACTATCGTGGTAAATCAAGGGAGGTTCGAGGTATCCTCTCATAAGAGCAGAATCCTCTAACAATAAAACAACATCTCAAACAATGTATGTCACATATAAGCAAAATGTGATGCCAAACATAAATGATATGCAACAGGATCTATAAAATATGACCCCTAATTCTGAGACAGGGAATATACCTTTAGTAACCTCTGAGGAAACTATCTCTCCTAGGCTCGAAACACGTACTCGACCATAGACCTTCTCTTTCGGTTCCCCTTCGTTATCTCTTTTAGTACCACCTCTTTGTCGTCCACCCGGCTGACCGCTGCTTAAAGCTCGTTCCCACTGCCACCTTGGGCAATTCTTCCTAAAGTGTCCTATCTCTCTACACTTGATACACTTGCCTTGCTTTCTCCAACACTGATCTTCGGTATGTCCAATCCTCTTGCAAAATTTACAATTCATCCCATACTGTTTGGATTTTGGCCTAGATGAAGAAGCTACAACAAACTCTCCTCTCACACTTCCTGAAGTTAAAGTCCTTGGCTGTCCTCTAACGAGTTTGGATCCTTGTCCTATATACTTTGGCTTGTTTCCAATCCCAACTTCCGATTTTCCACTATTTTCCTCAATGTCCTTTTCAACCTTATATGCTCTATCTATGACTCTCTGATAATCGGTGAAACTATCAATCCATAATTTCTTTCTAAACTCACTCCTCAAACCTGTTACAAACTTCTGAACCCTTTTTACTTCATGCGATACCAAATGAGGGCAACACCTAGCTAATTTCTCAAACCGGGCTGAATACTGATTCACCGTCATGTTTCCTTGTTTTAGTCCTAAGAATTCAATATCCTTCCTATCCCTTGTAACCATGGTGATGAAATAATCCTCGAACTGATGAGTGAAATTATCCCAAGTCTGGGGCGTATGATCCCGCTCCCAACTTCTCTTCAAATTCTGCCACCACTGATCAGCTGGACCTTCAAGTTTGAAAACGGCATACTTAACTTTCTCTTCGTTACGACTCTCTATAACCTCAAAGATTTTGTTCATTTTCTCTAATCATCTTTCTGCCTTTAACGTATCCGGATATCCATTAAAACTCGGTGGATTCATTTTCACAAACCTTTCCCATCCATCACTTTGACATTCCTCAGGTTGATTCGAAACTGATCCTCTAGTCTCCATATTCTGTACAAGCATCCCGAATAATTTCATCATCTCTTCATTCTGAATTCCACCTATACCCATATCTCCTTCATTTCCTAGAACCTTTTGTTGATCGTCATTGCTTCCGGCCATTAGAACGAACTCCTGCATTAAACACTCGGCGTTAATTACCACACATTCCCACTTAGTCTAGACATCTACCCTTGACCTCTAAACTAAGCTCGATACCAACCGTGAGCACCCCAACCCGGACCTATCTCGTATCCCGAGCTTGAGAAGCCCAAACTAAGAAATCTCATTTTCCATTTTTCAAAAATCTTTTAATTTGCCTTTACAAGGAAACCAATTCTAAATTTTCCCATAAACAAAATCAAATATAACATCTCCCCTTGGAGGGATTTAAATAAATACCTTAAGAACCATACTTCACTAATTACATTGAAAACCCTAATTAACCTTGTTTAACAAAAGAGTTTTCATTACAACTTAGGAAAGAGTAATAATTAAGTATGACTCCCTACAACCCACACATATACCTATCCTGACCAATCCCAAAAGCAACAGTCCACAATCGTCTCCCGGCCTCACCGGTTCAGTCACCTGTCTCAAAGACAATCTAAAGCAAGAAAAGGGAAGGGGTGAGAATAAATCTCAATGAGCTATTATGAATGCAAAGCAATATGCCAAACAAGGTGCAACACATAGCATGGTAGCACATAACACATTATGAAAGCGGTAAACACCTTACGTTACCTCATTTTACCTTTCCCGTCTGAACAATAAGTCGTACAACGTGGGAGTGAAACTCCTCTCTTTGGTGAACTGCCTCCACATTCACCTCTTATAGGACTCATACCCCAGAGATCCATATAAGAAAGGATACCTATATCAGAGTATCCAACAACAATGTCGCTAACTGTAAAGCTTTAGGCTTAATACAGAAGCATTCCCCCTAATCACCAATCGCAACAGTATGTAAAGGCTCCTTATTGCTCAATACAGTAGCTTGCACAGCCCCACTCTGTGGCCACAGAGTGGGGAAGGGTCACCGGTATGATGAACCTTCAATCACTTATAGAACAAATCAATAATTGATTGAATTCCATCATACCCACCCGAATATAAACACACTCAAGCACATAATAGATACTTGAAATAAATCCACAAAAAGGGATAATAATATAACAACATGGTAAAATATACTCATGCTAATCAATATCATAGTGCAACAATTCATTTAATACACTATGCATAATATCATCAATAAATATGAATGATAACCAATCAATCCACCAATGGGATAACATAACAACTTGTCAAATAATCCACACTTGGGATGCACATAACAACTTGCCAAATAATCCATACTTAGGATATTAAGGTAACCATATAATCAATAATTCCACAACTTGGAATAACAATGCCACAAGGTGATACATACCCATTACCAATTAGTTCAATAGTGAAACCTATGGCTTCTACACCATTGCAACTATTCACCAAAGATAAAGAGTAAGTGAGGCTACTATATATCATAAACCATTCATACATAGTCATTATACAACCTCGAATAACCTTAATTAAAGTTCAAGATCTATTTCCCAAGTTGGAACTATTTTGGTGAAGTACTAATCAAACTTAACAATTGTTTTCCGGACAATGATCCATATTACAAGGTCCCGATAGAGATTCAAGTTAAATTATTAAGTTGTAGTCACAATGCTTAAGTAGCCCAAGTTCTAATTAAATCTAAGTTGAGAAGGGTTGATTAATATCCGAAAGTGATTAGGTTTCATTAATTTATAGTGGTTAGGATTCTCAATCCATCCTACAAGATCATTATACAATAAGACAAGGCCTCTATGAAGGTTCAAGCTCAATTTACTAAGTGGGAGTCACAATCTATAAGGGACCAAACAAGGTTGCTACACAAATTCTGGTTCAGATTCAAAGTTCAGTTTCCTGGGGTCTTGGGCGACCGCCCATACCTCTTGGGCGACCGCCCAAGAGGGTTTTCAAAGCACTCTAGTTTCTGGACACATGGGCGGCCGCTCATGCCCCCTTGGGCGACCGCCCAAGTGTCTGAGCCAGCAATTCCCAAGTTTTCCCATTTAGTCTCTTACCATTTTACTTTCCTTTGCCATACTTCTTATACTCATGAACACCAAGAAATTTCTAATTCTACAAGGATTATCATAAAATCATATAAACCCAAAATAAGTGATTCTAAATTATTTATCATTATAACCTTCACCCATTTCAAATCCTCTAGGTTATCTTCCAAGATCACAAACTTCATTCTATTCCATTTACTACTCATTCAACTCCTATAAAATTCCCAAAGCATGAACCCAACATCATAAGAACAAGGAGAACATTAAGGAGAGTATGAACAAGTAAGAGAAGGGAAATCATAACAACTCACCTAGCAATTATGAAGTGGATTAAAGATTTTCTTAGCTCAAAGTGTTCCTCTCGACTCCACGAACCCAAAAGTACACCCGGATCGTCGATTGGAGAAGAATTGAATTTATAATAATTTTTGGAAGGGAATTAATGAGAGGGAGCCTCCATGGATGATGTAGGAGGAAGTAAGAAGGAAGAAGATGAAATGATGAGGGAAGGAGGAGTAGGGGAAAAAGTATGAAAGATATATGGAGAAAGGTATGGCTCCTTTGACAAATGGAAGGGAGGGGAGTAAATTAGGGAATATGGCCCCTCCCCAAAACCTCCTCTCTTACTTTCTTACTTCTTTTTCTATTTATTTATTTTTCCCTACACAAATAACTACCCACATTTTGTTTATTTTATCCATTTCTATTATTATACTCTTTTCAAGAATATTATTTATTTCCCAATCATTTCATCCTAATATAATAATCAGAGATATAAAATGAACAATACTATTTAAAGCACATAAAGTCAACAATTAATATAAAAGGTATATAATATGATACTAAAATAGGTGCCTAGGTTTAGGGTCGTTACAACTTGCGTGATCGAGAGAATGACTCTCTTTATAGTCAAAGATGAGGTTCTTTAGAAAAGGAGGGTCCTTAGCCCATCAATCCTACACTTTAAGACGGTCGAGCTCATATAGATGCTTCATACTCATCTTAAGTGATAATCGGAGATATAGGGTTCAAAGTTGTTCCTTTCTAAAGAAATTATGAAACCTTTATGGAAGGAACGTGTTGGGATGTGGAGTCAAAACCATGGATAAAGGAATTTGAACCGCGGTCGGAGGAGTTGGTGAGATTAAGGAGGATTCTTCTGCAGCAGATTTGTTTCCTATTTTGATTAGATCTCCTCTTGCATTGGTGATTCCTTTTGGTAGTAATATTTGGAAGGACTTGTGAAGAAAGAAGATTACTTTCTTGAGTAGGAATCCTTTTATTACTAGGATTTGATTTATTGTTCCCTATAAATACATGTGATAGCCTAGAAACAAATTGTAACATCTGAAAATATTATAGTGAATATTTTGGCTTGGTAGCGCCCCCGGACGTAGTTGTTGTTGCAACGAACCGGGTTAACAATTCTTGTGTGTTCCTTTGTGTGTGATTTACTTTTCGTGTGTGTTGCACCTATTACATCTCCATAGTTCGGTCCGTTTTCCGCTGCGTGGGCGTGATTTTCACAACAACTGGTATCAGAGCTCTTGGTTTTGTCGAATCATTGCTTGGGGTGTCTTTTGCTATGGATTTCTTGGGAGCTTTGGAGAATGGGAATAAGGTGGTGTTGATCGAAAAGTTTGATGGGACGGATTTCAATTTTTGGAAGACACAAATCGAGGATGTTTTGTGGAACAAGGATCTGTATCTACCATTAAAAGAAAAGCCGGATGACATAGAGGAAGCAAAATTCGAAATCTTGGATCGGAAAGCGTTAGGGCTTGTTAGGCAAACGTTGACCAAGGATGTGGCGAAGAATGTTTTGGAGGCGAAGACTACCATGGAGATGTTGCAGATGTTGGCGAGCATGTACGAGGCACCATCGGCGGCGAACAAGGCTCATCTGATGAGGAAGCTGTTGAACATACGGATGGTGGAGGGCATGTCGGCAACAAAGCATATAAGTGAATTCAAATCTACTGCGACCCAACTGTCTTCCGTGGCTGTTACTCTTGATGACGAGGTACTAGCATTGATTTTACTTTCTTCTTTGCCGGAAAGTTGGGATACGACTGCGATAGCAGTTAACGTTTCAACAGGAAAAGTGAAGTTGAAGTTTGCGGATGTCGTTGATGTGATTCTTGGCGAAGAAATTCGTAGGAAGAGCAAGGGTGGGACATCGGGGCTAGCACTAAATGTCGGTGAAAAGAGTAAGGGTGGCAAGAAGGTGATTACTTGCTACGATTGTGGGGAGAAGGGGCACTTTAGGAGAAGTTGTCCGAAGCGGTCGGGCGGGCGAAGGAATTGAATGTTGCGAGGAGATGGCGGACGTATTAATCTTGGGTGGGAGCGGTTCAACCGATTCGTGGGTTTTGGATTCGGGCTCGACGTTTCATTCATGCACCAAAGCAGGAAAGAATGGAGCGAGACGTTCGGGTGATTTTGGGGTTGTTCGTTTGGGAAACGATCATCCTGTCAAGGTCATTGGAAAGGGGGTTGTTCGGGTCAAAGCAACGGATGGGACTGTTTTACGGCTACGTGATGTGCGACATATTCCGGATTTGAAGAGGAACTTGATTTCCATAAGGCAACTTGATAAGGAGGGTTGTGTGGTGACCTTCGGTTGTGGGACATGGAAGGTAAACCGCGGAGCTAGCTTGGTGGCTCGTGGCGGCGTGGAAAATATGTTGTATACCACATGCAACATGAGTCGTTGGGGGAAACGAGGGCGCATCCCAATGATGAATGGTGGTGGCCGAGATCGCCATGGTGGGAGAAATTTCACGAAACGGTATGTTGATAGAAAATTGGGTAATGAAGTCGACCGACGCGGAGCCAATTTGGTCAACATGGGAGCGGGATCTAGAACGGTGATGCGATGGGTTGCAAAGAACACACAAAGGTTCCAAGCTTGTGATTGTGTGGGGCACGTGGATTCGCGCTGTTCAGGATCGTTAGTTAGCAAGCAAGTGAGCGGGGATGTGCGGGAGGATCATTCGGAATGAAGACTCGGAGCTTGGTAGAACCGACAGTTATGTTGAAGCGTAGCTCGCCTTCAACTCACTTGGATAACTAGACAAGAGGCCGGGCGCTACCAACGCAATAGCTGGCCACTGAAATTTGTTTCAAGAGAGGTATCATGGATGGTTTGTCTCCAGGTGGGAGATTGTTGGGATGTGGAGTCAAAACCATGGATAAAGGAATTTGAACCGCGGTCGGAGGAGTTGGTGAGATTAAGGAGGATTCTTCTGCAGCAGATTTGTTTCCTATTTTGATTAGATCTCCTCTTGCATTGGTGATTCCTTTTGGTAGTAATATTTGGAAGGACTTGTGAAGAAAGAAGATTACTTTCTTGAGTAGGAATCCTTTTATTACTAGGATTTGATTTATTGTTCCCTATAAATACATGTGATAGCCTAGAAACAAATTGTAACATCTGAAAATATTATAGTGAATATTTTGGCTTGGTAGCGCCCCCGGACGTAGTTGTTGTTGCAACGAACCGGGTTAACAATTCTTGTGTGTTCCTTTGTGTGTGATTTACTTTTCGTGTGTGTTGCACCTATTACATCTCCATAGTTCGGTCCGTTTTCCGCTGCGTGGGCGTGATTTTCACAACAGAACGATGTATAGATAGGATCTTTTACACCGGTCCGTTCCAAGGTTGCTAATGGGGACATGGGGGAATGCATGTAAAAATGATATTTTTAATGAAAAGATGACATTTTTGAGTTGCAAAGGATGCATTTGATTTAAAGAAATGATCTTTATTTGCAAATGATGCATAAAGACATGATTTTTATGCAAAGGATGCATTTTTATGAAGGAATTGGTGTTTAAATATGCAAAGGATGCATGAAGATTGTATTTTGAAAAGCATAGGATGCTAATTTAGGATAAAGATATGATCTTTAATGCCTAGGATGCTTGAAAGAGGATTTGAATGCAAAGGATGCATTTTTATTGTAAAGATTGAATTTTTACATGCAAAGGATGCATGAAGATGACATGTTTATTGAAAAATGGGGTTTTTAGGTGCAAAGGATGCACCTTTGATTCAAAGATTACATTTTTAATGGCAAAGGATGCCTAATGCATGCAAAGGGAGAAAGGGGGATAAAGATATGATCTTTATGATAAACTACCAAGTCCCAAGCAAGATAAATGCAATGTATGAATGCAATGAGCAAATATAATCACATATAGCAATTTAAGATGCAAGGTTAGGGCGTGCGAGGTTACCAATGGCTTCCTCTTCTTCTTTGGACGGAGCTAGGAGGAGGACTTGATCTTGGGATCTTCAAGGAGGAGGGAGGTAGCTTCTTGGCCTTCTTCTTCACCTTCTTGGACTTCCAGCAGCTCCTTGGGGGATCTTCTTCGTATTATGAGAGTATTATGCTTTTTGTTGATAATTAAAATGGGTAGAGGAGGGCTCTATTTATAGGCAGTCTGGATAAGGCTAATGAAGCCGTGCGGCCAGAGACCTCGAGCTAATGCAGCCGTGCGGCATTATCCCTTGTGACTCAGCATTTCTAGAAACATGCAAGGTGGCAAATTCTAGAAGCTTCCTCCCAATTAAGAAAAACGTGTTTCTTAATTGGGAAGCTTCCCTTTCAGTCCGTAATTAATTTGGAACAGTTCCGGAATATTTTCGGAACACTAGGAAGGTCCGGGGAATTACCGGAAAACTTACCGAAATTGCCGGAAAATTTAACCGGAAGGCATGAGCCAGATTTGGGTACTTACAAGAGCGCAAGCAGCGTTCTGTTTTGATGTCTCGGTGCCGGTTTTAAGACGTAGATTAACGACTTGATTGCGCCGGAGTCGTTAGTGATTAACGGCTTGTTATCATCCAGGAGGGAAAGATTGAGTAAAGCCGTCACGGCGTGTTCTTGGGTCCATGGAGCACTGCAACGGAGTAACGGAATCAGCGTCGGGATTGCGCCCGATTTACCTATAAGAGCTCGATTGTCGGCTCTGTTCTTTGCCAACATCCTCAATTTTGCAGCTGCCGACCGTTTGACTGCCACGGAAGCCGATTTCAGGCTATCGATACATATTTTCACGGTGGAGAGCTCAAGAAAATCTTCAGAAGTAATCGGGGAAGAGGAGGAAGGGAAGAGGCGTTGAACTGTTGTCTGTTTGGGGAAAGAGAACGTGAGGGTGGATCTAATAACGGCCGGTGAGTGTAAACGTGGGTTAGGTAAATAATTTTAGGCCGTTGGATCAAATTTCCTAGATTCAATCTCAACCATCACTTATGGGTAAGCTAAGAGGCAGTTAAACCAACCTGTATTGTATTATAGATTTAAAGAGTGCATACCATTAACAAAAGGAAAAAAGAAAAAAAAAAGAGACAAAGATCCCATTCTTCCTTCTCTACGTAGAAATGAAAAAAATTTAAATATTAAAAGATCAGTTTCAGCGGTAACTGGTAGTTAAATGTCTGTTGATTCACGAGTACTTTTCAATAATTCAATGTATAGTTCTTTAAATTTTTGTGATATTACATGCTTTGAGCGAATTTTTTGCTTACAGAAACTAGAAACTGATACATTCATTGAAAATGATATCCCGCAGTGGTGAACGAAAATTATTTTCGCTCAAAATATTTTTATAATTAATAATTAATAAATAAAATATTTATTTTATTTATAAATTAGTGATATAAATTATCATTTTTATTTGTTCACATTACAAAATAATTTTTTTTAATTATATTTTATTGTAATTACATTTTTTTTTATATAAAACACTGATAAATAAACATCAAGTTGGATATGACAAATCAATTTTAACAGCTATAATTTATTGGATTCCTAACTCTTGACAAATAATGGAGATGAGTTGAAATTAAAGCTGACCGTGACAAATCATACACTACGCATGTGAACTTGCTCAGAATTTTTCCATTTATTGGTATACTAGTATCCAATTTTTTTAAAAAAAATTGATTAGACTATACAATATGTGTGTGGACAAAAGAACTAGATTCCATGATAATAACCAGCTTCCTGATGCCATTCATTTATTGATCAACTAGACTACAAATGTCATTCATTTGATTTGATAAAACATAATATATAACAAAGAACACACATTTATTCATAACAAACCACTTCACAATACAGAAATTTAAAAACAACAATACAATAAATTTAAACACAATACTGAATTAAGAAACACCACACTACGATAATTAAATAAAGCAAACTTAAACCGACTACAAATCCTTCAACTCGCTCATCAAACGTGCCTTCATCTCCACCTCTTCTGGGGACAATATTAGGGGTGTAAATGGTTAGGTTTGGTTCGGTTTGGGGGAATTTACAGACCGAACCACTAGTCATCGGTTTGGAAAAATTCCGAACCGAATCGAACCATGAAAAAATTCAAATCGAACCAAATCAAACCGCTATGATTTGGTTCGGTTTGGTTCAAATCACGGTTCAATTATGCGGTTCAGATCGCGGTTCAGACCGTGGTTCAGACCATTATTTAGACTAGGTTCAAACCACGATTCAGACCGCAACTCATTTTCATATTGTTTAAATTTTCCGTGATCATGGAGGAAGAGCGAAAAATGCGAGTGTTTAAGAGACTAGAGGAAGAGAGAAGCCGAAGGAAGAAAAACACTTTACAATGGCGATCGTGGAGAGAACTTGATTATTTATGTGTCGTAATGAAGATAACAAATGATGAAATTAATATTAAATAAAATACCAAACGGGGGTTATGATTAGTTTATGTTGATTTTAATAAAGATACAAAAATATTAAATAAGATACAAAACAAGGGTTAGGATTAGTTTATGTAATGTGGTTCGGTTTGGCGATTTGATCTCGCGGTTCGATTTGGTGGTTCGGTCTCGCGGTCTCAAACCGCGGTTTGGTTTGGTTTGGTCCGGTTTAGTTCGGTTTGGAAGGGTCAGACCACAAACCAAATTGAACCATGTGGTTTGTAAATATTTGAGACCGAACCGAACCATTCATACTTGAAAACCAAACCAAATCGCATGGTTTGGTTCAGTTCGGTCTCAAATCGCGATTTGAACCGAATCACTTACACCCCTAGACAATATCGCCTTTTCAAGTAGCTTTCCAAGTAAAGCTCATTTGACCAACATTTCTTCGAGCCAAGCTTGATTAGAATTATATTCGAAATTGTTTTCGTAATTATCCATAATCAAAAATTCAAAAGATTTTTTTAACTTAAGCTTAAAGAGAGAAAGTAGGGAAGAATAGGTGTGAATAACCTATAAAGTATTAGACACTATTTATACGCGAAAAAAAATATGAACTTTTTTGATATATTGCATAAACGATATTATTTGGGGTAAATCAAAATTAAAAAATAAACTTTAAATCCATTTTTGGTTCAAATACATTTTCGCTCACGATATCGCTCAAATTTTGAGCAAAATAATTTCATTCACGAATATGAACAAGAATTCACTCACTATTTCAGCAGCAGTTGAGCAAATTTTCGCTCACTGTTGCAGTGCTGATAACAAAGCACATGCTCTAAGACTGCCTACAATGGATGTTTGAAAGTGGGATGAAATTGGATTTCATCCGGCTCACAAGCTGCAATGGGGGTATTAAAAGTGATTGGTCGGCTTGGCTAGATGAAATCTTTCGTCTAGCTGAAACATTTTTTTTTTTTTATATCCAACACATGTAAGCATCTTATTGGCCAGTTGAATTTTCGAAAAAAAAAAATATCCCAAATCTTTGAGCTGAATTATCACCTAGTAAATTATTTTATTTTTTATTTTTTTTCACCAAAATTCATCATTTTTTTTCCCTACAAATTGATATAAGTTTCATTTGATTTGGATACAAAAAAAAATACTCATTTTTCAATTTGAGCTTAATTATCACTTAGTAAATTAATTTTTTTTTAATTTTATTTTTCACCAAAATTCATCATTTTTTTTCCCTACAAATTGATATAAGTTTCATTTGATTTGGACACAAAAAAAAACACTTAGTTTTCAATTTGGGTTGAATTATTACCTAGTAAATTATTATTTTTTTTAATTTTTTTTTCATCAAAATTCATCATTTTTTTCCCTACAAATCGATATAAGTTTCATTTGATTTGGACACAAAAAAAAACAGTTAGTTTTCAATTTGGGCTGAATTATTACCTAGTAAATTTTTTTTTTTTAATTTTTTTTTCACCAAAATTCATCATTTTTTTTCCCTACAAATCGATATAAGTTTCATTTGATTTGGACACAAAAAAAAACACTTAGTTTTCAATTTGGACTGAATTATTACCTAGTAAATTATTATTTTTTTTAATTTTTTTTTCACCAAAATTCATCATTTTTTTCCCTACAAATCGTTATAAGTTTCATTTGATTTGGACACAAAAAAAAAACAGTTAGTTTTCAATTTGGGCTGAATTATTACCTAGTAAATTATTATTTTTTTTAATTTTTTTTTCACCAAAATTCATCATTTTTTTTCCCTACAAATCGATATAAGTTTCATTTGATTTGGACACAAAAAAAACACCCATTTCTCAATTATCCTTTTTCATTTTAGCATTCGTTTAAAAAAATCATTATATTTTTTAACCTATAAATTGATGCAATATTTTTTTAATTAAGTGTGAAATATTTTTTTAATTATAAATAATAATAATAATTATTATTATTTTACTAATCATAAAAATAAAGAATATAAATAAAATAAAATAAAAGTAGTGGGGTATAGAATGATGAGTTGGAGGGAGTTGAAATTTAATTTAAATTAGCTATTGGAGTGGGGGTAAATGAAATGGGTAGATGCAATATTAGGTGGATGAGAAAAAGTGTAAAAAGTGTTAGTTAAAATAGGAAAGTGGGATGAAACCACTGTGGATAGTCTAACAAACATTAAAGAAACCACTTTTTATGTAGAAAATTACATTTAAAAATCATTAATACTTTGGTCCATCACATCACATGTCTATTCTCCATAAAATTTTAAATGCAATAAGAGAAACCACATTCTAACTGATTATTAGTTTTTTCACATCACATGCCTATTCTCCATAAAATTTTAAATGTAATAAAAGAAACCACATTCTAATTGATTATTAGTTTTTTTAGTAATAAAAGTTACTCCATCCGTCCCTCCATTCCGGACCAATAATCATATACTCTCTCTCTCTCTCTCCCATAAAACATTATCCTTTTTACTATTTTAGGTATCCCATTTTAAAGTTTTACTTTTCTAAAAAGGAAAATAAAATTACTATTCTCTCCACTCATTCTCTCTCCTCCCACTTACAACACTTTTCAAATTTACTATTCTCCCCACTCATTTTCTCTCCTCCCACTCACAACACATACTTTAATAACATTATTTCTTATTTTTCGTTCTCAATAGTAAAGGGATAAAGTTTTCCGGAACGGAGGGAGTATAGTGTTTGTATGTTTATTAAGAAAATATTAAAAAATAAATAAACAATGGCAAGTGGATTGGGGGTATAATTGTCTAAAATACTGTTTATAATTCAAGTAGATAAAAAGTAGTGTAGAAAGTATTGGTTTATTTGTAGTTCTATGAAAAGAAGAGGGTATAAATATCCAAAACACTATTCATTATTTGCCATTTTGAGAATAAAGCAAAGTAGGACTCTTAGTCTGGAACGGATCAAAATGGAAAAGCAGGACTCTTGAAGTGGGACGGAGTTAGTACATTTTAACTTATCAACCTTGTTATTATTGGCCAAAGGACTTGTGTTCAAGCGACATTTTAAGCAGGTTTAAGTCTTTTTATCGTCGAGGTCTTGGATTTAATACCCCTGCTGGTTAGAATTGATATTAGAAGGTTAGAAATTTAAAAATTGTTATTGAACCGTATATATTTTATTTATCTTTGGTTTGCATGTAAAATGAAAATGGTAAAATTGCATAAGGTATTTTTTTTTATTTAAAGCATAATTTTATTTTTAAATGGATTAAACAGAAAAGTGCTAAATATATGCAACAGAAGAAACCACGTTGGAATTATTTATTACATTAATTATTATTTTCCGACAACATATTGATGTTAAATTAGTATTTTATTTCTTTTAAAAAGGAAGAATTATGTTTTTTTTTTTTTAAGGATAATACGCTTTTTGATGCCTAATTATAGTGTAATTGTGGCTATAGTAAAGGAGAGGAAACGAGAGCTGCTAGGGTGTAACAGTGTAAAAAGAAAAAAGTACTCCCACGTTCCAAATTACGGAACAGAAAATTTTGGGAGAAACTAGTTTCCCCAAATATTATAAAAAGTCTTGTTTTTTATTTAAAAAAAAAATTGTACGTGCCTTTGTTTCGGTTTTTAAAACAAGACTTTTTATAATGTTAGGGAGAAACTAGTTTCCCCCAAAACCTACTCATTACGGAATAGTTTACATATATTAAGAAAAGGAATTAATACATCATATCATATCAAATAAACTAAATTATTTTTTAAATATTTCAAGTAACTAAATAAATAAATATTTTTACAATGATAAATACCTAATAATAAATAAGGGCAATTTAGGCAAAGTGTGCAGAAGTTGTATGAAAAGTGTAAAACTGCAAGTATTTTGGGATAAAAAATCTTTTTTAGAACTGTAAGTATTTTGGGACGAAGTAAGAACTTAAGCAAAAGTTCCAGTTCCGCTAAAAAAAATCCTCCATATTCTATATTCTAAGGATTTTAGTTTGATTTTTTAAGTTTATTAAGGAATCAATATAAAAAAGAATCAACAATAGTGGTGAGTTGATAATATAATTGTACAAAATACTCCCTTCGTCCCAAAATGTTTGTCCCATTTGACTTTATTGTTGAACTTTGATCACAAATATATGACAATTTAATTATGTTAATGAAATTCTAAAAATTTCTATTGATTCACCATTAATAATATTATCAACAACAACTTTTAGAATTTCATGAACATGATTAATCTCTCATAAATTTGTGGTCAAAGTTCTATTGATTCACCATTAATTACATTAAATTATTATTTTCCGCCCACATTGATGTTAAATTAGTAATTTTTTTTTCTTTTAAAAAGGAAGAATTATGTTTTTTTAATGATATACTCTTTTTGATGGCCTAAGACTACCCACATTGGTTAATATCACCTTTCCCATTTCATCTAACACTTTTTACACTTTTTCTCATCCACCTAATATTTCATCTACCCATTTCATTTACCCCCACTCCAATGGCTAACTTAAATTAAATTTCAACTCCCTCCAACTCATCATTCTATACCCCACTACTTTTATTTTATTTTATTTATATTTTTTATTTTTATGATTAGTAAAATAATAATAATTATTATTATTATTTATAATTAAAAAAATATTTCACACTTAATTAAAAAAATATTGCATCAATTTATAGGTAAAAAATATAATAATTTTTTTAAAATAAATGCTAAAATGAAGAAGGATAATTGAGAAATGAGTGTTTTTTTTTTGTCCAAATCAAATGAAACTTATATCAATTTGTAGGGAAAAAAATGATAAATTTTGGTGAAAAAAAATTTAAAAAAAAATAATTTACTAGGTGATAATTCAGCTCAATTGAAAATTAAGTGTTTTTTTTTTGTGTCCAAATAAAATAAAACTTATATCAATTTGTAGGGGAAAAAATGATGAATTTTGATGAAAAAAAAATTAAAAAAAATAATAATTTACTAGGTAATAATTCAGCTCAAATTGAAAACTAAGTGTTTTTATTTTTGTGTCCAAATCAAATGAAACTTATATCAATTTGTAGGGAAAAAAATGATGAATTTTGGTGAAAAAAAAAATTAAAAAAAATTAATTTACTAGGTGATAATTAAGCTCAAAAATTTGGGATAAAATATTAAATTCGAAAATCCATATACCCAATCAATCAGTGACACTTGTCGGAATGAGAAGAAAAAAAATAAATAAAAACAGGCGTTTCAATCGGGATGAAAAGTTTCATCCAACCACTTCAAGCCAACCCACTTTCAATCCTCCATTGTACTACCTCAGGCTGAATAAATCCATTTCATTCCCTTATTCAACCCACCATTGTGGGTAGTCTAATTATAGTGTAATTGTGGCTATGGTAAGGATGTGCTCCCGAATTTAAATAAGGAGAGAAAGGAAAGAAAGTGGGAGGAAATTTAAAACATTTTTCTTCCTAGTTGTGCTCCCGAGTTTTTCTTGAAGGAAAGTGAAAGGAAAGGAGGGCAAAATTTTTAAATTTTCCTTTCCTTTCAATTCCTTCCAAAAGTGGGAGGAATTAGAAGGAAAGAAAATTTCATTAAAGAAATTTTTTGATATACTTATTTTACCCTTTAAAATAAAACACTCTTCTTCTTTTATTAAGGGTAAACATGTAATTTAAAATTTTTTCCTACCTTTTCCTTCTTAAACTCGGGAGCAAGAGAAATTGAATTTCCCCACCTCACCTCCCCTTCTCTTCTTTTCTCTTCTCTTCTCTTCCTTAAAAATTCAGGAGCAGACCAGACCCTAAGGGGGCGTTTGGTTGGCGGTAATTGACCATTCCGGGGCGGAATGGAATGGTCAATTCCGTTGACTTCATTCCTTAGCCCCGTTTGATTAGTTGGAATGAATTTTTTTCCATTCCCAACGGAATGAATTTTCATTCCTTGGAATGAATTTTCATTCCTTCCAATTTTGAAAGAAATGATGAATTCCTTTGGCAATGATTTTTTTTTTTATTTGATCAAAATACCCCCAAACCCAAACCACCCCTACCCACCCCCACCCACCCCACCCCCACGATTTTTTTTCCTGCCTACCCCCCCATTCAGCCCTGCCCTACCCCCCACCCCACCCCCCCACACAAATTTTTTTCCCCTACCTACCCCCTCCCCCATCCAGCCCTGGCCTACCCCCCCACCCTCACCCACCCCCACCCCCACCCACCCCTCACCCCCCCAAAAAAAAATCCCCTACCTACCCCTCCCCCATCCAAACCCGCCCACCCCCACAAAAAAAAAAATTCCCCTACCTACCCCCTTCCCCATCCAGCCCTGTCCTACCCCCCACCCCACACAAAAAAAAATATTTTTTACTCATTTTGCATACCCCCTACCCCCCCCAAAAAAAATATATATATTTTTTTTAAAAAAAAAGGGTAAATTCGACATTTTATATGCTTTCATTCCATTCCTATAATTTGTATTTTCAAATCAAACATGATTTGCCAAGAAATTTAATGACAATTTCATTCCATTTCGTGCCAACCAAACGGAGGGGTTTGACCAGTTTTTTTCCATTCCAATTCCTTAAGGAATTCAATTCCATTGACCATTCCATTTCTTCACTTTTTTTCCACCGAACCAAACGACCCCTAAAGGAAGTACCTAAGCAAAGCAAGTTCCGCTAAAAAAAATCCTCCATATTCTAAGGTTTCTAGTTTGATTTTTTTACGTTTATTAAGAAATCAATATAAATAAGAGTAACTCTTGTGAAAAACTAGTTTTTTTCAAAATGTTATAAAAAAAAACTAGTTTTCAGAACCGTTCATCACTCTTATTAGTTAGACTTAGTGCTTTAAAACTAGTTTTTTTCTTATGTTTTAAAAAAAATTAATTTTTTACAAGATTTTGACTATAAAAAAGGATCAATAATAGTGGTGAGTTGAGAATATAATTATCCAAAATACTATTTATAAAGAAAATCAAGTAGCAAATTTAAATTTACTCAATTTTATTTTAATATTATAATATTAAAAAAATAAAAAAAAATTGAACTCGCTACATAATTGATGTATGTAGCAACTTCAAACCCCCCCCCCCACAAACATCCCCCCCCACACACACACCACAATACTACTTTTTCGTCTCATTTTAAATTACAAAATAAAAATACAAAATTATGTTTTAATAAAGAAAACTAAAAAGAAATATTGTTTTTTCCATCTCAAATAAATACTTTAAAAAATGTAGTTTTGTAAAAAAATTATTTCCTTTATTTAAAAAATGAATATTACTTTCCACTCAAAATAAATAACCAAAATATAATACTACATTTTATGTAAAAAAAAAATAAGCATTACTTCCTTCATCCCAATGCATATTTTAAAAAATAATACTACTTTATTCGCCTCTAAAATTAATGCTTGTAATGTTAGTGTCTTCGTATCAAAATATGACATTAAGATGATATTAATTTTTTGGACAAATGAAGTAGTATTATTTTCTAAAATATTTACTGGGATGAAGGAAGTAATATTTTTTTTTAAAACGAAGTAGTATTCTTTTCTAAAAATTAATATTTATAATGTTAGTGTCCTCGTCTCAAAAAATGAACATTAATTTTTGAGACGAATATGCATTGAGACGAAAAAGGCAATGTTCAATTATTTTTGGACATAGAAAAAAATTCCACTTGTTTAAAAAAATATTTTTTCATTTCAAAAATTAATATTACTTTCGTCCCAAAATTAATACTATTTTCTATATAAAAAAATGAACATTTCTTTTTTTGTCTCAATGAACATTTTAAAAAAGAATTATTTTTTGGGATGAATGAAGTAATGTTCATTTTTTGGACAAAAAATGTAGTATTATTTTTTGGTTATTCATTTTAATCGAAAGTAATATTCATTTTTTAAATAAAGGAAATAATTTTTCTATGAAAGTACATTTTTTAATGTATTTATTTGAGACGAAAAAAATAATATTCCTTTTTAGTTTTATTTATTAAGATATATTTTTTGTATTATTATTTTGCAATTTAAAGTGAGACGGAGAAGTAGTGATGGGGTGGGCGGGTGGGGGTTTGTGTTGTTTGGTTTTGTGTTTGTTTTTTTTGTTTTTTTTTTTTTGATATCCAGGTTCCCCAGCTTCGCCAAGTTAGTCCTGAACCACTAGCTACCGGCCCCACAGTGTCCTAGCGGGGTTTTGTGTTTGTTGTTGTTGTGCATGGGGGATTGAGACGAAGGGTTGTTGAGAATGGGGGGGGGGTGTTTGGTTGGTTTGTTGGGGGATTGAGACGAAGGGTTGTTGAGAATGTGATTTTTTTTTTAAAAAAAATTTTAATATCATAAATATTAAAATAAAATTAATTAAATTTAAATTTGATATATCGTATAGCGAGTTTAAACGGATAAAATTATAAATTTGATATACTGTGTAGCGAGTTTCAAAAAATGGGTCATTTTGGTTAATAGTAGTTTGGAAGGGTTGTTATTTTGGAATATATTTTTTTAAAGAGAATATTTTAAGAAAAAAAATCTAGCAATGCTACGGGCACAAAAAAAAGTCACAAAATCTTGTTTATAAAATGAGTTGACGATATTTTATTGGTTGAGTGGATAGTGGACCCGCTACACTCTAATTAAAAACATCAATAAAATCATTACACCTAAAATTTCATTAAAAAGGTTTTGTAACTATTTTGTACCCCTATTATTATTCTAATAGATAATAGAAATAACAATGTAAAAGGGATTAACAATAGATTACCAAATCAAATAAATTTAGGAAGGCTTAGGGCGAGTTTGGGAGTGCTTTTTTGTGGCTTATAATCACTTTGGAAACTTAAAATCACTTTTAATAGCGTTTGGATAACTATACTGATTATGATTTTCTTTAATAAGGAGTTCCTTAAGATTTTTCACAATGATAAAAAGCTCTATATTGCTTTTTCACAAAAATAAAAAGCTTTGAAAAAGCTTTCATTGTGAATGCTCTAAGGATGAATCATTTACTTTAATTATAACAACCATCTTATATTCATTTTAATTTTCTGGAAGCAAGCGAAAAACTAATAAGATCATGATTAATGGTGAACCAATTTTGGTTCATTCTTTGTAATTTGGTGAACCAAATTTGGTTCATGTCAACGTTGGAGGCCAAGAATGAAAATTTTCTTTAATTTCACGAATGACAAATGGTTCGAGCTATATGTTTACTTTGTAATTTTGTCATTTTGAAAATTATATTCATTGAATAAAAATATTAAAAATATTTATAATTTTTTTTTCTCTATAAATAGAGACTAATATTATATACATTTGACAAAATTTTAATATTTTACTCTTAAAATGATTTTATTATTATATATATTTGACACAATTTTAATATTTTAAATACTTAAGTTTTCACTTACACATAACGACGTCGTTTGTGTCAAAATATATAAAAATTCGCATTTTCCCCTATAAATAGAGCTTAGGATTGTCTACTTTATATACATCTGTTATTCCATACTTTCTCTCTATAATTAACAAAATAATATCAAGTTCTTCTTTATTTAATTTCGGATAATAACAGAAATAATTCTCATAATTTCGAAAATAACCTTAATGGTGATGTTGATAATAAAAAATATTATAATAATTTATATTAATAATTTTATAACATCAAATCACTATTTAAAAAATATATTGATTACTCTTTACAGTTCAACAACGAATGATCCTATAGCTAACTTTAACTATTCGCACAATAATTAATTTATCAGCATGTCATTTAAATTATTATTTTTTAAATAAAAAATTATGAGATGAGGATGATTATGGGTGAAAAATATATCCTAAAACTTTAATCACAACTATTGTTGGCAGTTTTTGAATTTTTGTTTTCTTAATTAAACGGTATAAACCGAGTTACGAACATGGATCCGTGATCGGGCAATACCCAATTTATTGAGCTCAAAATATAATTTATACAAGTCTCAATTAAGACAAAGGGAGTGGGCTTTCCTTACCTTTGCTCGTCGTGCCGTCATTCCCACTATATTGACCTAGAAATAGAAAAGCGTATAATGACTGATTCCCAACAAAACTGTATGCCGACGAGGCACAAATATCATATGCCGAGCAAGGCATCCACCAAAGCCGAGCAAGGTCTCCTTTGAGTACGAGGAGCCCTCCTCGGTCTTCATATAACACGAGAAAATGGGCTTCCCTATCCTTACTCTTCACTTCACCGGCGTCAACCCAAGCCGACCTGACTACTTATGACGAGTGGCTCGCCTCAAAGGCGCACATCCAAATTGCTATTATCCAATTCTACTCAAATAAGGACTGTGAACAATTATAATCGCCCTAGTATTATAACTTTATCTTACACGCTTTCTAATCCAACATGGATTATACAATGCTATGCCTATAAATGCAAGCCATAATTCACATTATTTTGGTAATACATCTTTTGACTATAAACTCTAGTCAATTGATTTCTCTCTCTAAACACAAATACTTACTTTCACGTCGGAGGGCCTTCGCCGGTGAAGCCCCAGCTTAGTTTACGTGTTTGTTCATCGTTTTCAGGCTATTCAATCATTCAGGATACAAACTGTCGCTGGATTTAGGCTGATCCGAACGTTTTTGGCATCATCAGTTTGGTTCCATTGCCGAAAAATGATTCGAAACACCCATTGAATAACTTGAAAAATTCTGCTCTACTCTCCTAATCCTAATGGAAGACGGATATACTGCTAGTGTTACTCCTGATCCAGATAACATTCATGTGGAGGAGACTCATGGCAACACTAGGACTGCTTTTCCTTTTCCCAATGGGGAACTGCCTCCTCCTTCGCCATTGATTGATGGGTTGCCGCCCCTATGAATGAATATGCGTTCTAGAGGACAACCAGTAACCGAGAGAACGCTGACAAACCCTCCTCGTCGTCGGCGTCGAGGGAGACCTCCAGGCAGCCAGACGGGGAGGAACACCACCCAAGGGGGAACTGGGGCTTCCCCCCACAGGTTGATCGCAGAACTCTACTGCATCAACAGATGGAAACTTTGCAACGCATTTATGAAACGCAAAATGCCTTGCTTCAATTAGATCCTGAACATTCTCTGGCTGAATTCATAAGGCCTACGAGGACTGTAAATTCCCTTGGAGGGCAGAGTCAGGTTGACAGGCGTGGTAGTCAGGGGAATAGAGAAAATCTTTCTCGTGGCCAACATCCCCCTCACCAAGATGTCCCTCCTCGTCATACGGCACATGGGAATGGCAACATAAGAAATGAGGTAGACTTGAGAAGTCATTTGAACCACCCAAGGGAACAGTAGGTTGATTCTGGTGACTTGAGAGCAAGGCTTAGTCAGGCAAGGCAAAGATCCCCTCCTCGTTGTAACCCCTCTACTCGGCACAGGAGCCCTCCTCGTCATAGGAGCCCTCTTCGACCGAGTAGCCCTCCCCATCATAGGACTCCTCCCCACTCTGAATTGGCACCTAGAAGGGACAAAGTACCATCTGGGCATGGGGAAAATCACTAAGAACACTTAAAACATAGTAGGGTGAATGGGCATCGAAACAAAGAAAGGACCCACCGTAGCTTTCATGTTAGCTCGGGGATCGATGCACGAGAAATTCTCCTCTTGAAAAAAATGACTAGATGAAATGGAGATGGGAAAGAAGGAAGTGGATGATGACTATACTAGTGCCACTCATCATTTCTCCCAAAGGATTAATGATCTATCTCCCAATCCGGCTCTTAAAATCCCAAGTTTCGATAAGTATGCGG
Organism: Adenophora triphylla var. japonica; assembly: GCA_022495995.1. NCBI lineage: Eukaryota > Viridiplantae > Streptophyta > Magnoliopsida > Asterales > Campanulaceae > Adenophora > Adenophora triphylla. Next base: position 52,550 of record JAFEMH010007633.1, read on the forward strand.
GAACCACCGATGCACGGGATCATGTGCAAAGTTTTGAATCAACCATGGCCCTCCTCACCAAGGCAAATTACATTCTGTGCAAGGCTTTCACGAGTACCTTTCCCGAAACAGCTTTGTCCTGGTTCCGTGAGCAAAAGAAGGAAAGCATCGACAGCTGAAAAATAATGAGGAGGAAGTTCCTAGACCACTTTGCCACAGTCGGGAAGAGGAAGAAAAGATTGACTGACCTTTCTAACATCGAGCAAGGGAAGAATGAAACAACTCTGAGTTACTACAATCGATTCAGAGACATGGCCGACCAAGTGGAGGAGAGCATGACAGACCGAGAGGTGATTGTTTGTTTTAACTCCGGACTGAGATCCGGGCAGTTGATCTATGAACTTTCTGCCAAAGAGCCTAAATCAAAATCCGATATGTACAACGTGGCTTACGCCATAGCTATGCCAGAGGAGAAAAGTAAGAAGAGGTCTAAGAAACCAGAAGCAGAGGCAGCTGGAACCCACCATGCCTCCAATTGAAGTGGCTATAAGGGGAAAAATAGAACTCGAGCTACTGAAAAAGCCGAGGTTTTTACGACCCTCACCAAACCTATCACAGAGATCGTGCAGTTGGTAAATCAGCCAAGTCCCCGTCCACTTGATTAAAAAATAAAATACACCCGTGATAGCTCCAAGTATTGTGCCTTCCACAAAGATCACAGACACAACACGGAGAAATGCATCTCCCTCAAGAGAATAATCCAGAGATGGGTAGACGAGAAACACTTGATCGCTACGTTATGAGAAAGGATAACAAGCGAAGAAGAAAAGATGACAATGACGATGACGAAGATAATGAAAAGGAAGACAGGCCTCCTAGGGCTAAACTCCATGTCATACGAGAGGAGACCATATCCAAGAAAAAATTGAAAGACCAGATTCACGAGCTAAGTAAAGTATATCACATCCCTGCCTGGATTAATAAGGAGGAGGAAGTAATTAGCTTCTCCCCTAAAGAACTATCCGGAAGTCGCGCGGCTCGCGAACAACCCTTGGTAATCAAAGGGAGGATTGACAACTGTGAATCCGAATGACTCCTCATAGACTTGGGGGCCTCCCGAGATATTCTGTATTACTATACCTTTCAGAAAATGAACCTGAAGGATAGCATGCTAGAGTCATACTCTGGAAGATTGGAAGGCTTCACTAACCACAAAGTCGGCGCCATGGGGACAATTGACTTATTGTTGTAAGTGGGTGATCATCCCTTCCGAGCAGAGGCAACAGTAACATTCGTGTTCATGGATCTGGCAAGTGACTACCATGCCATCCTCGACATTCCAAGTCAAGGCAAACATGGGATGGTTGTCTCCTTCCCTCTCCAACGAGTTAAGTTCCCTAAGTCGGTAAAGACTACCAGCACCAGTTCTAGGCTCAACCAGGTTTTTGAAGCAGATGACGAGGACCGCATGATACTAACCATACATGAAAACAATGGCACAGTTCTGTCTGTCCCAGATTTAGCCCCTCATCTCGTCAGCGGCCAGAACTCAGGGGCCGACCCTGACTTGAGACAAAGGAGAGCTGCAGGACGTAGACGAACTAGCTGAAATTGAGATAATAGACGGGCACGAGGATGACAACAATGACACAGTTTTGTTCGTCCAAGATATAGCCCCTCATCTCGTCAGCGGCCAGAACTCGGGGGCCGGCCCTGACTTGAGATAAGGAGAGCTGCAGAACGTAGACGAGCAAGTGGAATTGGCTATCACTATAACAAAAATTTAAATTATGACGAACAAAACAACAAAGTCAATAGGCTGCTAGACCTATACCTAGTAAATAAAAAAGACTAACTGCTCAGAGGGGAAGCAACCCACAAGATGAAGACTCCAGATGAGCAAAAGCTGAAAGCCTGAAACATTCGTGGCAGTCTGATCATCTACGAAAATATTATCACCGGTATTTAGTCTATCTTTTATGTAATAGATTAATGATTGTTAGTATTTTTTCTTTATTTTCAAGTAAATTATGATTGCAGTTCGATGTAATCAATTCCAGTTAATGAAGATTTGGTTTTCATTAATACCACCGACTGGCAAGACAAATGGAGACAAAGGGAGTTGGCCTTCCCTAAGTTTGCGCGTCGACGAGGAGCTTCCTCCTCGGCATTAAAGGGAGAAATTACCACCAATTTGCCCAAGACCTATGTCGAATGACCTTACTCGGCATACAGAGGCAAATCATAAAAAATTGCCCAAGACCTATGTGGAATGACCTTCCTCGGCATAAATAGGCAAATCATAAAAAATTACCCAAGACCTATGTCGAATGACCTTCCTCGGCATATATAGGTAAATCATCAAAAATTACCTAAGACCTATGTCGAGTGACCTTACTCAACATAGAGAGGTAAGTCATCCAAAATTATCTAACAATTATGGTCGAGCAACCTCCCTCGGCCTAGAGAGATAAAATCAAAAAATAACCCAAGTGTCATGCCGAGGAGCCTTCCTCTGCCTAATGACCAAACTCGGAAATCTATCAAGTGTTTTAAGGCCGAACAAGCTTCATCGGTTTAAACCACAAAATACAATCGACGAGAAGAGCTTTCTCGGCTCCCTAAGACAGTTTGATACTTGTGCAAATATTCAACAAGTAATCATACAAAATACATTCAAAACAATAAATTTGTAAGTTAAAGGCGGTTCATATAATAACGATAAGATGAAGACGACAAAGAGTTGAAGAAAGACATTGTATTAATATGAAAGTAGAAGTACAAGGGCCCTAGTCTATTACATCAGCAAAAATAAAAGCAAAAAGATCCTCAAGCCCGATCGTCTCCCCTAAATAAATCATCCTGCTCGGCAGCGGCGTCTAGGATAATAACTTGATCAGCTTGGGCTTCCTCAGCCTTCTCTTCCTCGGCGTCCCCTTCCTTGTCAGAAGCCTACTCATCTTGTATCTTCTCTATCAAAACATTAATATTTGAGGATCAACTGGAGGGGGGACCCATGCCTCTCGAATTTCCCGGGCGTCTTGATCGACAATCAATTTGAGGGCATTCTCTGAGTAGGGCACCAAAGAATGGCCAGACCGGGCAAGGTCATCATAAGAGTCTTGACAGACAAGACGTGCAACCAAGCCCACGTCAATTTTTAGAGTTGGATCCACCACGGCCCTTCTGGCTAAATGGAGATAGCCGTCGGAGTACATGGTGAGTGTCTTATCGGCCAGAGCTTGTCTAAAGGCCGGGCTGACCTTGTATTGGGAGATATCCTTAGCAATTTGAGTGGGCAAGCTAGCCTCTAACTGTTTATATTGAGCGTCTGCTTTCTCGGCATTTCTCCCCAGCTCAGCCACGAGCCTCTCAATTTCTGCCTACCCGGATTTGTTGGCTTCTTCGGCCTGAGCTTGAGTCGCCTTGGCCTCCCTCTGTGCTCTCTTGACCTCTGTCTTAGCCACTTTCTGCTCGTCGACCTCCTTCCTTAGGGACTTGAGCAATTCAACCGCCTTGGCCAGGTCGGCCATGTTTTTCTCAATCTGACGATTAAGGCGTTGCTCAAAGTCATCGGCTGCCTTTCTCCTGATGGCCTCATAAGCAGTTACAGTGGCAAGCTACAATGAAAAAAATGAAATTTATCAGTACAACATTTACAAGTATGATAAAACCGAGAAAGAAAATAAAGTCAAGAAAGTCAAGACGAAAAGCTTACCTCGCTTATAAGCAGGCCTTTTCAATTGGCCAAGTGCTCCCTTATCGGCTTGGCCTCAACAAGCTGCTCGAGCAAATCCTCATCCATTGCACGATGGACTACACTCCGACCTAGCCTGAGTTTGGGGCCCTTCCTGGCCAGCACGTCTAAACCCATAATAGTTGGGTAGACGACCAATTCCTTGGCTACCTGCTCGGCCTCAGCGTACGTTTTCACATGCCGAGCAGTGACCTTAGAGAAAGATCCAGCAATTCTCTTGGAGGGAGGTTCCTCCTGCACGGTGTCTACTATTGGCCGTTTATGGGCAGAGCTTCCCTCACCGGCTTCAGCCACCACGGTCTCAGTTAGATCGGCCTGCCTCATTGCCTCCTCGACTTCAGGAGTTTGGAGTTGGGAGCTCTGTCCCTCCTCGATATGGGCCTTCTGCCCTCCAGTAGCCTCCTCGGTGGAAGCATCAAAGCCACCCACCGGTTTAAGGGGCAAGGCCCCAGTTTCCTTGGTAGATATAATGGACTGCCTCTCCAGGGCATAGGACTACCTCTTGTTCTTGGTCGAGGACCGAGAAGTCCTCCTCTTTAACTTTATAAGAGCTTGGGGATCAAGGATTTCCTCCTCCATCTTCTTGTTTTGTTCTTCCGTTAAATCTGAAAATGACGAGAGAAAGCAGTAAGTAAAACATAGATGAACGGAATAAACAAAAAATCCTTGCAAGTATAAAGACGAGAAGGAAGAAATATTACAGCCCACTACATCGTCCTCGACTAGGCACTTATCATTGTGAAACTTGCAAACGTTGCACTCATCATGGAAAACAAGACCTGGATGTACCCTCCAGTCGTTACATCTATTCCCCCTATTCACTGGATCCATTTGTACTAGGCCGTCCAAGGGGCTTGGCATGATGTCGGCCTGGACATAGTACCTCTGGTCGGTCTTTAAACTAGACCAACACAGAGGGCCTACCTCGGCAAACTGCCTCAACCTCTCAATTAGTTAGCCGCTCCATTCAGGCCTCCAAACTTGTTCTGGCACCCCGAGAAGCTTTGAGAGAGCAGCAAACTCCCAGCCTTGTCGGCTATCCACCCTTATGATATGGTTGTTTCACCCTGACACCTTGCTCGTCATTGGGAATATCAGTTTGGGTTGATTGGGTTCACTCCTCACCACCAAAATTTGGGAGTCCTTATAACTAACAGTAAAGAAATGGTGAAAGGCAGATTAACAGGGTTCAAAACCAAGACTGTGACACAACTCTATGAAGCCGGTGAGGAATCTCACGGCGTTGGCCTCAATCATGGCAAGCTGCATGTCCTCAAGGAATTCACAAATGAATGGGTCAATAGGAAGACAAAGGCCTAGTTGGAATTGCTTGAAGAAAAAATGGATGTGGTTCAAATTATAGAAAAAATCACACTTATCCTCCTCGTCATGAATGGAAGCACAGGGGAGGTAAGTTAAACGGTATTCTTCCCTCGACACCCCATACTTGGAGTATAACTCCTCAATCATTGGGTCACCAGCCTTAACGGGTTTGGGCCAGGGGGTATACACTCTTCCCTGACTATACCTACCTCGTCCTCTTCCCCGGTTACCAGCTTGGGCTCCCTCGGCAAAGGCATCCACGATCCTGCCTGAGGTAGAAGGACCAGGTGAAGGCCTGTAAGTGCTCCAATTTGAGCTTGTTAGTATTTTCGTTAGAAAATTAACGAAAGTTATAACATTTCTAACAATTCCTAACATTCCTAACATTTCTAACCAAGTAAGGGTAGATTAGGGATTGCCAAAAAAGGATAAACCAAAGAAAGAATCTCAAAAAGCAAAAGAAATTAGAAAAATCCGAATTGGGCAAGTTGAAAAACATAAACTGCTGGATTTTTGAATTTTATTCTTCCTGTCCAAAGCACAGGCTGCATTTAATGAACAGTGCACGTTTACAAGCCCATCCGCGCGGACATGTTTGTCAATTTCAGAGGGCTATAAATTGAACCCTCCTCTCTCAGTTTACACAACACAAATCACTCACAGAATAAAGACATCGGCGAAAAATAGAGAGAAAACGGTGGGAATTCACTTGAATTGCCACCATTTTCTCTCCAATCTTTCCCAAATCTCACTCACTCACAAACACTTCAAAACACTCTCATACATACTCTCATACATACACCAATCCAAGCTCAAATCACCCCTTAGGAGGAGGATTAGAGAGAAAACATAGAGGACTTCATTTTTATCTACTTGTTTTCTCTTTAACCAACTCAAATCATCAACCCTAAACACTTTCAAGCCCTAAACACATTCAAGCCTTTGAATCCATTCAAACACAAAACACAAGGAAGATAGGTATAACCTCCCTCTCCTTACCCTAAAATTCATCCATGCATGCATTTTCAAACTCCAAAATGTAGTTTGTTCATCTTCTTTTCTTAGATCCAAGAAGATCACCATGGAAGTTCATCTCCATGGATGATCTTCTATAAGGATCAACATTATTTTCAAAGTATTATTACTTTCTTGCAAAGAAAACACATTTTCAAAACCCTAAAAATCATTTTCATACATCAAATCTCATTTTCAAAGGATAAAATTCCCCTTTCCAAGCAAATGAAGTGCTTAGTCCTAATGTACCCCAAGGATGGTTTGATATAGTTGATTCACCACTAAAATGTCAAGTGATCACTAATCAAAACCTAGGGAAATGGGGACAAGCATGGATGCAAAACCCCCTTTAAAATCACATTTTCTTTCTTGAGAAGTTGCTGTCCAGTAGCAATTTTCTAAGACCTCAGTCCATTGTCTAAATTTTTGGACACTGATAAACTTGGAATTTGGTGTTGACTACAAATTACTTTTTGTAGCCAACATCAAGAGATTTCCAGACATATTTTTACTTTATTTTTTACGTGAGTAAAACTCCCTTTTTCAAATTTTCTTTTAAAGGTCAGTTCATCAGTCTCTGGAAATCCAGATTTCATATCTGAGATTTACAGAAGGTTTTAGATCCTCCAATCATCTCCAAAATGAAAAGTTCTTTTACAGAAACCTTATTTAAGGTGTTTTGAACATTTTTTATTCTCGGACTTTTCCCAGATTCTGGGGTTTTTAAGCCTTAAAGTCCATTTCAAAATCAAGTGTCCACTGCCTCCTTCATTCTGGCAGAAATGGTTTCCAACTTCCAAAAATCTTTTGAGTACCAAAACTCAACCCAAAAATCACATCAAAAATCATGAGATCAGTTTAAAGTCTTAAAAAGAGTTCCCAATTTTTACTTTCCTCAGTTTCAACTCATTTTGGCCAAAGTAACACACACACACACACACACACACACAAACAAATGGTTTTTAGCTTGGAAGACTCGTTTTACGAGGCATTCCGGGTGCACACTAACGTCCTTCCCGGCGTGTAACATGACCTCCGAACCCAAATCTCTTATTTAGGGCATTTTTCAAAGTTTTGGCCCTTAAAACAAAAATGGCGTGGCGACTCCGTTTGATTTCAAAAATCGGGTACATCACAGTGGCGACTCCGCTGGGGACTTAAATAAGCTTTTTCTAAAAAAAAATGATATTTGGTATATCGGTGGAAACCATTAAACTTCCCGTTATCGCCTCCTAACACGAGTCGGGGATAAATTGTGGTTTAACAATCCCACGTACCGGTATCATTGTTTTAAAAAAAAAAAGAAAAGCTTTTGAGGGTCAAGCTTCCGTCCCGGCATCAAGAATTATTTGTTGTGTGTGTTGATTTTTGCACATTTTCGTGTTGTTTCGTCCGCCTCGGAAAAAGTCAAAATTTTGACTATCGAAATCATGTCCCTAACTGTCGGAATTCTCGTGCTTATGTGTTCATTAAATTTCAAAAAAAAAAATTTCAAAAAAAAATTTTCAAAAAAAAAAAGAAAATTTTCAAAAAAAAAATCATGCATCATACTTTTTAAGACACATAATTTTTTTTTTCTATTTTACTCAGAAAAAGAAGATAGATTGCTTGCACACTACGCACACGTGACCGTACACTGCACACTACGTCCCTAATCCGGGGAAATCCTTGTCGCGGCCCGTTTGGTCTTATTACGCCTCTCGGTGCAAGCACAGGACTACCCAAACATCCCATGGAGCCTCGTGTCGACCATGCACTTGTCCGTGACACACTTTTGTCCGAGACCCGGTTGGTTTTTAGTTTGGTCTGTGTCATGCCCTGTCTGTGTATAGACCTTTCCTTTCCAGCCTTTGTCGGCATACCGACTCAATATCTTTCGGGGACCCTAATCAGTCAAAGTTCTGCCAGTTTTCCGCCGCGAGACTTTGACCAAGATATTGACCGGCGCCTTGACTTGGCTTTGGACTGGCACAAATTATACACCGACTCCCGGCGTGACCGAGTCATCAAGGATTAATGATTATTCCATGCCTAATTATGGCCTAATTGACGACAAATCAAGATCAATTGTGGACGCTTATCAGTCCAAATCATGCCGACATTTTGTCGAGCTCTCGGACATGATCTTGACTTTGACGTCAGCTTTGTCCGTAATTTGCATCGAATGCTCGTTAAGACTCGATTACCCGCCAGACTTTTAGGATCGTTTTTCTTTCGGTCGGTGGGACCCGCTTGCCCTATAGGACCCTCGCCGGGGTTGTCCACCTGGGAGGTCGAAATACGGGTGGAATACGAGGGGCTTATAGACGTAGTGACGGGGCCCGGCGATCCGAGATCCATAGTAGTTTGTGAAAAAGAAGAGCAATCTTTTCCAACCGATTAGGTTTAATAAAACATGTTGTAAGTAAATTTAAACAAATAATCGCATGTTGCATGAGCCCTAAGCCCAAACACCAACCTGTTCCGCTTTCCCGAGTCGAACCACACCCTTTCGTGCCTTCCACGGTAAGCAAAGTTTGGATCAAGCCCGGGTCATCGTTTGTTCGGCTCGGTCATTCCGGAGTCGAGATACTTCATCGGTTTCCTCCCTCGCTTCAAATTTCAAAGTTTAGAATGGCCAACTCGAGAGGAGAACAGTGGGGACGTACGGCATCCGCACCCGAAAATTCGCAAAATGTCGAGCGGTGGAATCGGATGTTGGAACGAGATAAGACAACATCAAGAGGCTCAGAATCGGTCGGTTATGGGAAGGTATCGAAACCGGGGGCTAGCAATTGTTCGCAACCCTAATGGAACCTTTACGGTTGATGCGAAGATTGGAACTAATTACCCTCCCGGTATGCCAACTACCGTCAAATGTCCTGTTCCCTTTCGTGTGGAACTACTAATGGGCCAAGCATCCCCCGACCTATCACTCGGCTTTGCCTCTCGGCCTCATCGTATCGATACTCCTCAACGATCCGATCTTGGTCAACTTCCCCACTGGCACCTCTCGGTTTTCACCTTTGGGTTTCAATCGATCTGTTTACGCCGCGGACTTGGAATGGGTCGATTCGCTACTCCAAAACCTCGGTCGGCTGGGCCATCGGTGCAGGAATTGGTCGAGTTCGAGTACATCTCGGCCCCTACGGCTCGATACTCCTCAACGGTCCGATCTAGGTCAACTTGCCCCGGTGCCTCTCGGGTCTCACCACCAGATTGAATCGGTTGCCTTTCGCCCCACGGCTTGGAAGGGGTCGGTTTACTACTTCACAACATCGATCTGGTTTGGGTCATCATCTCGGAATGGGTCGGTTCGCGACTTCTCAAGCCCGAAGGTGTGACATGGCTCACGCAAGCCATTTTGGGTCGGTTGCTTCTCGGGCTCCATGGTTCGTAGAGGGCCGGCTTGCTTCCTCCAATTCTCAAAGCACACTTGCCCCTATGATACCGCAAGATCACATGGGCCACTGTGCTCTTATCACCACTTCATCGGGTTTACCGTATTCACAACATCCTCCAAGCTCTACCTCGTCCCTCCGGTTGGGAAGTCCAACAAGGTCAAATGCTCCTCATCAAATTCTCCACCCGGTACTGTTACGCAAGCTGCTCCTGCTCATCAAGTACAGTATGCATATTACCCTTGTAGTCACGTTCCTCAGTGTGGTCAAGACACGTTCAGTCCTACTGTTATGATGCCTCAAATCTCATATCTTCAACAGCCTTTTGGATCCACACTCACTGCTCCCTGGTATCCAACCATTACGAGCCATATATCCTCATCTTCGGCAACTGCCAGGCCTTATGAGGGGGGTTACGGTCACGATTTTAATGCTCAGATTGTCATCCCTCCCACCAAAGTACTTCCTATTGTGGTTTCATTTACTGATGCCAGTCTTGTGGCGGTGTCGTGCAGTCCTAGTGTTCCTATTGACTCGTCCAATGGATTATTGAAAGAACCAATTGAGAAGGTACAAGAAAAGCCTAGCAACGAGAGTATCGACGATCGCTCGACTCGGGCCATCTCACCATACCAATCTTGTGTATCTGACACGAATGAGGTTTACAAAAGGTCAAATCTCGACGATTACATCGATGATTACATCAAAAGGGTTCGTGCACGGGGAAGCACTACGGGTCGGAACATATCTCATCGCTATAAACCTTACCCTTCCAACACGGCTGCAACATCCATCAAAGGAAAGAAGGCATTGCATACAAATGACGGCATCCAAAAGCAACCAAGAAATGGTGGTCCTCTAAGGCAACGAGAACATTTTGATGATTTTGGGATGCCCATGGGCTTAATTTTCAAGGGTTTAGTAAAGGAAGGCCTTTTGGAGCCTCTCAGGGACTACCATCCAAGGAGCTCAAATGCACCCTCGACATGAGTAAGCACTGCGCCTTCCATGATCATTATGGCCACACGACCGACAAGCGCACGCCTTGAAGAGAGCGGTTCAAAGGTTAATCGAAGCGGGCAAGCTTGAGCGCCCCAATAGACCAAAATCGGCAAACCCTGTTCTGAATGGTGACCAAGTCAATGACCAAATCTCGGATCAAAGAGCATTGAGAATTTATTCTCCCCCAAAGGAGAAACCACATCCCGAGGATTTGGGTGTTCCCTTAAGCAAAGTTTTAAATAGCTTGCTAAAGCAGGGTCTCCTCGAACCCATGAGAAACTATCGGCCCAAGGATCCCAAAATCCCTTTGGACACCACTAAGCATTGTGCTTTCCACCGTATCACGGTCATATAACCGACAAGCATGCGGCTTTGAGAAAGGCAATTCGGGGTTAATTAAGAAGGGCAAACTCGAGCGCCTCGGTGATCTCAACCCCGCCAATGATCATTTCCCAAACAACGCGAATGTAAACATGATTGAGTTTTATGATTCAAGCTACGTGAAGTCAATGGACTCGACAAGCCGGATGATTTAGTCGCAACAAATGTTGAGAATGGATGGTTTGACTGCAACAAGCATGTGGCCATGGCAAAGCTGGATTTGGTGAAATGCTTTGAACTCTCGCCCTCCGATAAGTTCACGACTGATGCCAAGGGTAAATGGGATGATAATGATCTGATGGCAGATGAGGCGACCGTCAGGACCGGTGAGCAAGGAATTCCTTGAAGTTACCAAAGGCGAGCATAGTCTGCTGAAGGATAGAGACGTGGTCCAACAACAAAGAGTATCTAGACTAGGGGCTACCCATCCTTTAATATTAAAACAGTCTTTTAGTCAACCTTCATAGGTTCTAGTACTTTCTTCGTTCAATCAAGTCCTCCTGGGACATTGTAGTTAATCTTAAATTTTCTATAAAAGAGTCTTTTTCTTTTCTTGCTAGACTTGAGACATTATTTGCACACCTACATTACATTTAATGAAATGGTTTTATTTTAAATGATCACTCGCATTGCTCAATAAATAATCTCTGGAAATGATTAAGATTTTAATTAATTGGTGCGAGAAAGTCAACTAATGCCCTCCCTATACACTTTCCTCACCTCACAAAGGCCTCCATCAAGCCATACACTTTCCAAAACATGTCCCCATCATCACCTTGACCAAGTCAACGACGGCGGCAGCATCGAAGAACAACAAAAGGTCACTCAGCATCGGGAGATCGACCCCATGTCAAAAAAAAAAAAACAGGGACTTGCCTCCGCCCCCCCATGCATCAAGAAAGTTCAAGCAGAAGCTTGCCTTCGTCCTCAAGTGCTCAAAAAAAAAAAAAAAACAAAAAAAGCAAAAGCTTCAAAAAAAAAAGCAAAAGCTTCAAAAAAAAAATAAAAAAAGCTTCAAAAAAAAAATAAAAAATCAAAAGCTTCAAAAAAAAAATGAGGCCAGGGACCCGGCACCGCCGATCAGAAGGTTTGACATATGGGCAAAATTAAAGCCCGAAGAACGGAAGTTGTCGACAATAAGGGAGCAGTTAAAGCAACGACAAAAACATATCATAAGCCCTTAAGCTGCATTCAAAATCTTTCTCCCCCGATAAAGGACGACGATCAAGAAGCAACGGAATCGCTCAAAATGACTTGTCAAGACCTCAAGGCCCGCACCTTATCATCCAAACTTCCTATCCGAGCCTTTTCATCAAAAGTACCACAAATGTTCATACCCCTTTTCTAAAGTCAAACACAGTTCAAGCCCGAACTACGGTGACCTGAGCTCCTTATATTAAGGGGAACGTAGGCAACCAGAAATGGTCCGGTCATAAACACATTCAAATCCCAGAAAATTCGTTCTCATCAATGGCCCCTCCTATACACAATCCCTCTTCACCATTCGCCAACTTCGACTCTTGGTATCAATTGACTTTCTCCTCCTAATTAATCTAAATGTTTGTTCATACCTGTAAGTGCTCCAATTTGAGTTGGTAGCTTTTTCGTTAGAAAGTTAACGAAAGTTTTAACATTTCTAACATTTCTAACAATTCCTAACATTTCTAACAAAGTGAGGGTAGATTAGGGATTGCCATTTAAAGATAAACAAGGAAAAGAATCTCAAAAAGCAAAAGAAATTGGAAAAATCCGAATTGGGCAAGTTGAAAAACACAACCAGTTTGAATTTTCAAAAGATTATTCCTTCGTCCAAAAGGCTGCGGCGGCGAAGTGAACAGTGCACGCGATCGGATCCGCGCGGACATCTTTGTCCCTCACGGGGGCCTATAAATTGAACCCTTCTCTCTCGGTAAAACAACACAATTTGATCACAAAGAACGAAACTCGGCGAAATATAGAGAAAAAACGGTGGGAATCCTTAGATTGCCACCATTTTCTCTCCAATCTTTCCCAAATCTCACTCACTCACAAACACTTCAAATCACTCTCATACATACTCTCATACATACACCAATACAAGCTCAAATCACCCTATAGGAGGAGGATTAGAGATAAAACATAGAGGACTTCATTGTTATCTACTTGTTTTCTCTTTAACCAACTCAAATCATCAACCCTAAACACCCTCAAACACTCTCATATTCAAGCCTTAAACACTCTCACATTCAAGCCTTCAAACACAAAACACAAGGAAGATAGGTATAACCTCCCTCTCCTTACCCTAAAATTCATCCATGCATGCATTTTCAAGCTACAAAATGTAGTTTATTCATCTTCTTGCTTTAGATCCAAGAAGATCACCATGGAAGTTCATCTCCATGGATGATCTTCTACAAGGATCTACATTATTTTCAAAGTGTTCTTACTTTCTTGCAAAGAAAACACATTTTCAAAACCCTAAAAATCATTTTCATACATCAAATCTCATTTTCAAAGGATAAAATTCCCCTTCCCAAGCAAATGAAGTGCTTAGTCCTAATGTACCCCAAGGATGGTTTGATATAGTTGATTCACCACTAAAATGTCAAGTGATCACTAATCAAAACCTAGGGAAATGGGGACAAGCATGGATGCAAAAACCCCCTTTAAAATCATATTTTCTCTCTTGAGAAGTTGCTGTCCAGTAGCAATTTTCTCAGACATCAGTCCATGGTCTAATTTTTTGGACATATATAAACTTGGAATTTGGTATTGACTACAAAATACTTTTTGTAGCCAACATCCAGGTATTTCCAGAAATATTTTTACTTTATTTTTTGCGTGAGTAAAACTCCATTTTTCAAATTTTCTTTTAAAGGTCAGTTCATCAGTCTCTGGAAATCCAGATTTCAGATCTGAGATTTCCAGAAGGTTTTGACCCCTCAAATCATCTCCAAAATGAAAAGTTATTTTATAGAAACCTTTTTTAAGGTGTTTTGAACATTTTTCATTCCCGAACTTTTCCCAGATTCTGGATTTTTAAAGCCCTAAAGTCCATTTCAAAGTCAAGGGTCAACTGCCTTTTTCATTTTGGCAGAAATGGTTTTCAACTTCCAAAAATCTTTTGAGTTCCAAATCTCAACCCAAAAATCATCCAAAAAATCATGGGATCAGTTTAAAGCCTTAAAAAGAGTTCCCAATTTTTACTTACCTCAGTTTCAACTTATTTTGGCCAAAACACACACACACACACACACACAACAAAGGATTTTGAATGTTTGGAAGACTCGTTTTTACGAGGCGTTCCGAGTGCACACTAACGTCCTTCCCGGCACGTAACGTGACCTCCGAACCTAAATTTCTGATCTCGGGCTTTTTTCAAAGTTTTGGCCCTTAAAATAAAAATGGCGTGGCGACTCCGTTTGATTTCAAAAATCGGGCATCATCACAGTGGCGACTCCGCTGGGGACATAAGCTTTTTCTAAAAAAAAAATGATATTTGGTATATTGGTGGAAACCATTAAACTTCTCGTTATCGCCTCCTAACACGAGTCGGGGATAAATTGTGGTCTAACAATCCCACGTACCGGTATCATTATTTTCAAAAAAAAAAAAAGAAAAGCTTTTGAGGGTCAAGCTTCCGTCTCAACATTTGAAAATCCTTTGCTTTGTGTGTGTTGATTTTTGCACAGTTTTCGTGTTTGTTTTTGGCCGCCTCGGAAAAGTCAAAATTTTGACTGTCGGAATAATGTCCCTAACTGTCGGAATTTTTGTGCTTATGTGCTTATGTGTTCATAAAATTTTCAAAAAAAAAAAATTTTCAAAAAAAAAAATTCAAAAAAAAAAAATCATGCATCATGCCTTTTTAAGACACATAAAAAAATTTCTATTTTTCTCAGAAAAAGAAGATAGACTGCTTGCACACTACGCGCACGTGACCTTACACTGCACACTACGTCCCTAACCCGGGGAAATTCTTGTCGCGGTCCGTTTGGTCTTATTACGCCTCTCGGATGAGCACAGGACTACCCAAACATCCCATGGAGCCTCGTGTCGATCATGCACTTGTCCGTGACACACTTTGTCCGAGACCCGGTTGGTTTTTAGTCTGGTCTGTGTCATGCCCTGTCTGTGTATAGACCTTTCCTTTCAAGCCTTGTCGGCATACTGTAAGTGCTCCAATTTGAGCTTGTTAGAATTTTCGTTAGAAAATTAACGAAAGTTATAACATTTCTAACAATTCCTAACTATCCTAACATTTCTAACAAAGTGAGGGTAAAATGGGCATTGTTATTTAAGGTTAAACCTTAAAAAGAATCTTAAAAAGAAAAACAAAAGGAATAAAACCACAAATAGCAATGGCTGGAGACACAAAACCTCATTAATTTGAAATTTCAAAAAGATTATTCCTCTTGTCCAAAGCTGAAGCTGCATTTAATGAACAGTGCACGCTGAGGGGATCCATCCGCGCGGACATGTTTGTCATTTCCAGAGGGCTATAAATTGAGCCCTCCAGTCACAAAAAGAAGGAGGAATCACACCTTTTTCACCGAACCTCTGGCGAAATATAGAGAGAAAACAGTGAGAATTCTTCAAGAATTGTCACCATTTTCTCTCCAATCTTTCCCAACTCATACTCATCCACTCACTCTCATATTAAAGCCCTAAACACTCATATACTCAAGCCAAACACTCAAGAACACAAGGAAGATTGGTAAACCCACCTCTTCCTAACCCTAAATCTCATCCATGCATGCATCTTCAAACTACAAAATGTAGTTCTTTCATCTTCTTGCTCTAGATCTAAGAAGATCACCATGGAAGACCATCTTCCATGGATGATCTTCTACAAAGATCAAAATTACTTTCAAGTTTTCTTACTTTCTTGCAAAGAAAATTCATTTTCAAAACCCTAAAAACCATTTTCAAGCATAAAATCTCATTTTCAAAGGATAAAAATCCCCTTCCCAAGCAAATGAAATGCTTAGTCCTAATGTACCCCAAGGATGGTTTGGTATAGTTGATTCACCACTAAAATGTCTAGTGATCAATAACCAAAACCTAGGGAAATGGGGACAAGCATGGATGCAAAACCCCCTTTAAAATCATATTTTCTTTCTTGAGAAGTTGCTGTCCAGTAGCAATTTTCTCAGACCTCAGTCCATGGTCTTAATTTTTGGACACAGATGAACTTGGAATTTGGTGTTGACTACAAAATACCTTTTGTAGCCAACATCCAGAGCTTTCCAGACATATTTTTACTTTAGTTTTTGGGTGAGTAAAACTCCTCTTTTCAAATTTTCTTTCAGAGGCTAGTTCATCAGCTTCTGGGAATCCAGATCTCATATCTGAGGTTTCCAGAAGGTTTTGACCCCTCAAATCTTCTCCAAAATGGAAAATTCCTTCGCACAAACTTTATTTAAGGTGTCTAGAACAACTTTCATTCTCTGAGTTTATCCAGATTATAAAGTTTTAAGACCCTTGAATCCCTTTCAAAATCAAAGGTCCACTGCCTTTTTCATTCTGGCAGAAATGGTTTTCAACTTCCAAAAATCTTTTGAGTTCCAAATCTCAACCCAAAAATCACCCAAAAAATCATGGGATCAGTTTAAAGCCTTAAAAAGAGTTCCCAATTTTTACTTACCTCAGTTTCAACTTATTTTGGCCAAAACACACACACACACACACACAAATGATTTTCAGCTTGAAAGACTCGTTTTACGAGGCGCGTCGGGTGCACACTAACGTCCTTCCCGACGCGTAACATGACCTCCGAACCTAAATCTCTGATCTCGGGCTTTTTTCAAAGTTTTGGCCCTCAAAATTAAAATGGCGTGGCGACTCCGTTTTCGTTGATTTTTTCAAACACAAAAATGGGAAAATTTTCGGATACACATCATCACAGTGGCGACTCCGCTGGGGAATAAGCTTTTTTTAAAAAAAAATGGTATTTGGTATATTGGTGGAAACCACTAAATCTCCCGTTATCGCCTCCTAACACGAGTCGGGGATAAATTTTGGTCTAACAATCCCACGTACCGGTATCACCGTTTTCAAAAAAAAAAGCTTTTGAGGGTCAAACTTCCGTCCCGGCTTCGAAAATCATTTTTGCGTGTGTGTTGATTTTTTGCACAGTTTTCATGTTGTTTTGGCCGCCTCGGAGAAAGTCAAAATTTTGACTGTCGGAATGATGTCCCTAACTGTCGGGATTTTCGTGCTTATGTGCTCATTAAAAATTTCAAAAAAAAAAATTCAAAAAAAAAAGATTTTCAAAAAAAAAAGAAAAAGAAAATTTTCAAAAAAAAATCATGCATCATATATTTAAGACACATAAAAAAATCTCTATTTTACTCAGAAAGAGAATATAGACTGCTTGCACACTACGCGCACATGACCGTACACTGCACACTACGTCCTTAACCCGGGGAAATCCTTGTCGCGGTCCGTTTGGTCTTATTACGCCTCTCGGATGAGCACAGGACTACCCAAACATCCCATGGAGCCTCATGTCGACCATGCACTTGTCCGTGACACACTTTGTCCGAGACCCGGTTGGTTTTTAGTCTGGTCTGTGTCATGCCCTGTCCGTGTATAGACCTTTCCTTTCAAGCCTTTGTCGGCATACCGACTCAATATCTTTCGGGTCCTAATCGGTCGAAGTTACGCCGGTTTTCCGCCGCGGACTTTGACCAAGATATTGACCGGCGCCTTGACTTCGGCTCGGCGGCACAAATTATACACGACTCCCGGCATTGACCGAGTCATCAAGGATTAATGACTATTCCATGCCTAATTACGGCTTAAGCGACGACAAGTCAAGATCAATCGTGGACGCTTATCGGTCAAATCATGCCGAGCTTTTTGTCGAGCCCTCGGACATGATCTTGACTTTCGACGTCGGCTTTGTCCGTAATTTACATCGAATGCTCGTTAAGACTCGATTACCCGCCACTTTTAGGATCGCTTTTCTTTCGATCGGTGGGACCCGCTTGCCCTATAGGACCCTCGCCGGGCATCCACCCTGGGAGGTCGAAATACGGGTGGAATACGAGGGCTTATAGACGTAGTGACGGGGCCCACCGATCCAGAATCGAGTAGTTTGCGAAAAGAAGAGCAATCTTTTCCAACCGATTAGGTTAATAAAACATGTTTTAAGTAAACGTGAACAAATAAGCGCATGTTGCATGAGCCTAAAGCCCAAACACCTACCCTCCTTCCATTCCCGGACATCCGGGAACCTTCATGTCCTTTCCCCGGCTCCACACAAAGCTTGGTTTCGGGCACCGGGTCACCGTTTGATCGGTTAGGGAAGAGTCAAGACGCGTCATCGGCTTCGCCATTTGTTCCGACTCCGGGTTTCGAGAATGTCCGCATCGGCCGGTAATGATGGGGATAACGTCACTCCGCCTCCCGGGACCCCTCGAGACGAGCAACGGTGGAATCGGTTAGCGAGAACGAGATGAGGTTACGACGGGAAGCACGGCTAAACGGCCTTATGGAGGCTATTAAGAGTCACGGTCGGCCGCCGGCCTCAATCCGGATGGCACCTTCACCGTGGAAGAAGACGAGGATGCCAACCCGCTCTCGGTCGCCACGATTACACCGGGATGCCGCCACCCACCTCCTATGGTGCCATTACGAGAACCCATGCTCCTCGATTTTCGGGTCAGCCGGCTCCCCAACCACGAGACCACCGGATCCATGCGGCGCGGCACAAATCGGTGGTGGCAAAATCGGTACGGAATGTCTTCTCATGGTTGGGGCTATCTCGGAATGCCACGGCTAATCGGGATCCGCCTCGGTTCGGAACCGATCAATCCAGGACCTTCACGGCAACGGCCACAGTTCGGAATGCCGCCACAACTTGGTTCTGGACCACGATCAGAGCCCCTCCTCGAACGATACTAGTTCAGTGCTCCTCACACAAATCCATTCCTCGCTCGGACTTCTATGGGTTACCAAGCCTCCATCCCGGTGTCATCTCGAATCACCGGGATCGCAGTATTCCCGGGTTACACACCTTCACCACAAGCGGCCATGCAATTCAACAATTCGGGACGGCCCGCACTCAAGCCTACTTACGGGCCCCACTCTGGAAATCCAAGTTATCCGGCTACATCGGGGCTGCCCCACCTACTTTGCCGAGTTGAAAATCAACGGCAAGCCGCAAGGTTCTACCTTTTGCTCAGGCTCCTACTCATGCTCCCGGGGTAACTCGGCCCAGGACGAGGTTTTCACCTACGTCCCGGATCGGCCATTCCCTCCACCCGCCCGCCTCCGGTGGTAGCTCCTCTCTCTAGCTCGGCCACTAACTTGAATGCCATGGTTCCGCCACAAGACCCTCATCCGGCCCGGTTCATGGAACAACACAAGGAAATGAAAGCGCGGATCGCCGAACCGATCGCCAAGAAGTCCGCCTTCCGCCTACTGCACCGGACTCCATTGTTCCTCTCGCCCCACAAATTCGTGATGCCAAATCTGGATCTCTTTGATGGGACCGCATGTCCGAAAACCCATTTGGACACGTATACCTTGGCGATGAAAGCCAAAGGATGTACCAATCGGCAGCTTGGCCGACTATTTCGCCTATCCTTGAAGTCCAGTGCCTTAAAGTGGTTCTTCCGTTTGAAACACGAAGCCGGGGCTACATGGGACCAGATTACCAATGCCTTCACGTAAAAATATAAGGCCAACTTGGAATGGGAAACAAATAGGGTTGACCTACAAACAACGGTGCGGCGATGAGAATGTTGGGGACTTCTACAAGCGGTGGAATCTCGAAACTCAGTGAAATGGCCATCCCTCCTTCCGAAGAGGAACAACCGGACATCTTCCAGCCATGCTTGAAACCACATTCGAGAGCCTCCCTCGCCACTTCCCATACTCGAGACTTACGGGCCATGGTTAACTCTGCAGCCTAAGTTTGAAAAGGCCTGTCCACAATAGCGGCCAGGAATTTGCTTTGCACACTGCCTACGGATATCGGGCTCCTCCCGCAAACACCGCCCCGCCCCGCTAAAGGCAAAGAGATGATTAACTATGCGGGACAGGAATGCAATAACACGACTCCTTTTGCTCCCAGGAAACCAGCCGAGCCCAAACCGCGGGTCATAAATCTCGAAAACTTTGGAATGCCCCTGAATGACATCTTTAGGGGATCGGTGAAAGAAGGCTTGCTGCGGCCTTTGGAAAATTTCCAACCCGTAAATCCGAATGCTCCCGTGGATACTACAAAGTATTGTGCCTTTCATCAAGCTCACGGACATCGGATCGATACCGCTTCACTCTGAAAAAAAGGCATTCCAGGCTAATAGAGCAAGGAAAGTTGGAAGGCCCCGAAGGGCCTAACACAGCCAAAAATCCGCCGCCACGGAACCATAATCGAGTGAATATGATTGAATGCGGAGAATCTTCACACGCCCATGAAGATGCTGATGAAGGTCCCCAAATACCCGTGGCCAACCTCGTCGAGGATCCTGAATTCGGATTCCCCCTCAGCCTTGAGGATATTGAACGAATCAACCCATCTTGGTCTCATGTCAGAGACTCCTTGCAAGAATACGAGACCCGCTATTTCTCGGATGAAGGGGAGGCCGATACCGAAGAACTGGGGCTGTTCCGTTCAAAATATGAGAGGACCATTTACACAAGATGGTTAGAACAATCAAGAAGAATCGAACAAGAAAGCTTCCGGCGGCGCTCGTCTTGGGGCTTATCGGCAAAGAGGCCGAAGAGCATCTGGAGCTAGTACACTTACGCAAATTGGCTTTGGGAGAGCCCGAATATGATCCCGAGAACGGTGAAGAATCGGAAGGAGGATTCCTTCTATATCCTACAGTGTCAAATACGTGCCACCCCTCTCTCACTCTTCCCCCGCAATTTACGGGAGGAGAAGGCTGAGTCACAATTACCACTTCCGGAATGGGAACATATGACAATTTTGCGGTGCACGCACCCATATTCCCCCAACGAGTTTGATCGGCGTTCCCTCTCGACGAAATCCCGGTAGTAGGGGAAGAAGATTCCGATGACAGCGATGATGATGATGATGACGACGAGTGAAGAGTCAGCTGAGGCCCCCGATCCGGAAACAATGCAGGAACAATCATGCCGAGGAAATGAGCCCATGGGAGCCGGGCACAATGGTTGGTTATCGGCAAGCGACGACGAAGAAACTTCGGAAGACGAATATGAGGACCGAGGACATGAAGGCCATGAAGTTTCATGGATGCGAGCACGTGGATGTCTTAGAATTCAAACACGCCTACCATGCTTCGGGAAAGGGTTTTCGTGTGTCCGATCCAGCCGATAGTCGAAGATACGATCGAAAGAGGAAAATTAACTCCCATCCGCCCAGATGAGAAAATAACCCTGGTCAGATCAAATCCACCCCAGGCAAAGTAACACTCCTTGTCGGGGTTACCCAAGAAGAGGTCACCTTCCCCGAATGTATGTCGGCTTTCGGAAAGTCCTAGAAAGCTGGCATGATGCGGATGCGCCTCCCACACGAAATGCTATAATCATCTCCAACTCTGAGTATTACGAAAGGAATCGAGAATGGTTGCTGCACTATAGGGGATGAAATCGAAAAGCCGCCAGAGTCCCGACAATGGCGACTCTTGTTGCATGATAACAATGAGCAAGGCCGGCCATGAGAGTGAATCGGAGGACGCCCTAGCTATGTGGGCCATCGAGGGCAACAACACAACCCCAAACCCAAAAGCTCTGACTTGGGAAGCGGTTATAAGGGCCGCCCGGGAAGGAGCCGGTGCGGCTCGGCCCCTCGGCTGTCACTAGACTCCGTCGGGCCCAGTGGCCAATAGCGAAAAGGGCTCCCAGATTGACCTTAGCGGCATTGAAGAAATCCGGTCGAGACGGCGTGATGAGGAAGTTAATCTGTTGACCCGATCTGGCGAGATCTTCCAAGGAAATCCCAAAGCGAGATAAGAAGGCCGCGAGATCAAGCAGAAAGAAGATCGCCGCCCCTATGCTAAGACAGCGAAACTCCAGATCCCGAAAAAGAGGATCCCGTGCTCACCCGGTTGAAGCAAACACGGGCCAACATTTCCCTCTGGTCTCTACTCACCTCGTCCTATCCCCATGGGTGAAGGCGGAAGAAAGCACAGCTCGCGCTCTAGTCCTATTGATGCTACTCCCGATGATGTGGTACGGCTAATTGGAAACATCCATTACGGGGAATATAATCACTTTCACGAGATCTCGACCTCCCTCAATTTGGGGCGATCATAACGAGCCTCTCTTCATCACGAGTCCGAGTTGGATGAACGACGCCTCCCTCGGGTCCTGGTTGATAATGGGTCGGAATGAACATTCTTCCGGCAAAGATCATGAGCTTGCTTGATATCAAGACTACGAGACTTGAAACCTTCCTCCCTCACAGTCAAGCTTACGACTCAACATCCCGGCGGAGTCCTCGGAGTTGCTACTTTGGACCTCTGGTTTGGACGAGAAATTGATACTGTGGAATTCCGGGTTATCGACATCCCGATTACTTTCAATGCCTGCTGGGAAGACCTTGGCTCCATCAAGTCAAAGGGGTCGCCTCGAGCCTTCACCGGTGTGTGAAATTCGTCTCGAATGGGGATCGACGACCATTTACGGAGATTTAGTCACTTTAGAGGGCACGGATACGGGCGGAATACCTATTACGGAAATCAAACATGACGAGGAAGGTCACATGCTAACGGGCTTCACGGTCGAGCCTCCCAAGGCCCAAGTGTGCAACATAGATCGACGGTCACTCGGGATAAAATCCCACCGGTCTTGAAAATGATGAGAAAAATGAGCTATCTACTGGCCTCGATGCAGGGAAGCACCAACAAAGGAACTCACAAACTCATCGAAGTGAAAGGACGAGAATACTCGCCACGGCACGGGATATGAGGCCTCCCCGGTGGACAACAGCTGCAAAGGGAAAAAAGATTTGGAAGGCTGCCCACGGGGAAAGGTCCGGCCGACAATCCTAAATCTCTCCCCTTCGATCCTAATTTGGGCTGACTACTTTGTAAAGGGTCCCACACAACCGGGAAACATCACAGAGGCCCGCTCCTACGGCGGGATGGCTAAAGCTACGAGGATAGCCTCGGCAAGTTCGGAGGAACCAAGGCTAACCCGGTCCGTAGAATGTTCCTGGACCTACCCAAGATACACAGGGCTACCGCTGCCATGAAGAGTGAGTATACCTTCGGGCGTGCGACACAGTGGAACAGGTTCGAGAAGCTCACAACCACTATTCCTACGCCCGGGAAGATCAGAACACTGAATTCGGGCGCGGTGCCAAAAGCTAAGGCCACGGAATTTCCCTCGAGATGATTGGGATGGTGCAGTTTATGCGGCAATTGTTCGAAGAAGAAGTCCGGAGTGCCGAGACCTGATTGATCTCGGCTCGGTCCAAAAGATGATAGCGGCAATTGAGAAAGGAAAACAAAAGCGGCCTGAGTTCGAGTCATGAGGCCACCAGCAGCGATGCGCCGCTAAAGAATTGGGAAACTCTCTCGGGCCGTCCGCGACCAAGGAGGAAATGATCACCAAGCTTGGATTGGTCCCCGAATCCCTTTGTGTCAATCTAGGACAAGTCCTCCCGAGTCTCTCTCTGTTAAGATCGAGTCTCTAGGGTCGTCCAGATGGCCTTACGCACTGAAGACTACGAGTGCAGCAGCAAGCTTTGTATCCACTTTCGTTTTCAATGAAATGACGAACCTTTCACGAGTATCCCTTGATTGCCACTTTAACTAATGATGAATTAATTAAAAAAAAAACATTTAATAATAATTCATTAGATAAAGAAGCGAGACACATTAAACAAAAAAAAATCAAACAACAAAAAAATCTTTAAGCGAGGTTGTCAGGAAAGAGGAAAATCGAGCCCAAGTACCGAAGAGATTTTGACGAGTGTGAATTTGGGAGGCTGCGGAAGAGCCTAAAGAGACGCAGATTGGTGATTTCTTCGAAGGAATCGGAAAGGATGCTCTGCAAAGTCCTACAAAATCCTCGATTCAAAGAAAGTTGCCCTCTTCATCAAAGAAAACATCATGTGTGCGGATACGGGTTGCCAGTAGAAATCATCTCGAGATAATGGATCCCACTTCGAAGGGAATGTGAAAAATTCTTTGGCGGAATTCCGAATAACCCGTCACAAGTCATCTCCCTACGGGCCCCAAACCAACGGGCCGTCGAAGCGGCAAACAAGACTCTGGAAAATATCATCAGGAAAATGGGCATCCCAGGCGAGAGATTGGCAGAAGTTACACTTGGCACTCTGGGGCTACGAGCATCGATCGAGAACGGCAAGCTGGGGAAACACCTTTTGCCCTCACATACGGAGATGGAAGCCGTACTCCCAATCGAGTGGAAATCCCTCGCTCAGGTATCTTCTTTGGAAAGCCGGATCAACGAGGTCGAATGGCTCCCAGTCGCCATGATGAATTGGCCCTACTAGACGAACGCCGATTGAAGGCCGTGGAACACATCAGGAGCCTACCAAGGAAGAATGGCTAGAGCCTTCGACAAGAAAGTAAAGCATCGGGAAATCCGAGAAGGTGATCTCGTTCTAAAAGAAAAGCCCCGGTCAGTATCGACCCCCTCGGCGAATGGGAGCTGTATGGGTCGGGCCATATGTAGTCCAGAAGATCTTCTCACAGGAGGAGCTCATGCAACTTGCGGACCTCGACGGGAATCCCTTTGTACACCCGGTGAATGGTGACAAGGCTGCGCGAGATACTACGCGTAAAAAAAAAAAAAGAAGAAAAAAAAAAAAGAGTGCTAAAAGAGTAATACCCAACTAGGTTAGAAACCCGAGAAGGGCGGCCTAGGTAAAAAACGAGGGTTGCACGAAAAAAAAAAAAAACAAAAAAAACAACAACAAAAAAAAGAGAGTCTTAAAAAAAGTATGCCAAACTAGGTTAGAAAACTGAGAAAGAAGCTGACTAGGTAAAAAAGCGAGTTGCACCAAAAAAACAAAAAAAACAACAAAAAAAAAACAACAAAAAAAAAACAACAAAAAAAAAAAACAACAAAAAAAAAAACAAAAAGAGTGCTAAAGAGTAATACCCAACTAGGTTAGAAACCCAGAAGGGCGGCCTAGGTAAAAAACGAGGTTGCACCAAAAAAAAAAAAAAAAAAAAAAAAACAAAAAAAAAACAACAAAAAAAAAAACAAAAAAACAAAAAAAGAGTTCACCGGGTTGAACTACGAAGACTGAGCTCCTCAAAATGAGGGAACGTAGGCGGCCGGAAACGGTTCGGTCTAAAAGCACAAATAAAAGCCATACTTTGGCATCAATACAATTGATCGAGACCATGAAAGCGTCTCGAAAAACTCTAAAGCAATTCAAATATTCATTACAAGTTAAAAGCTCTTTGATGAGTCTAAGCCCGATTCATTCCTACAGCGGCAACTTGCTAAAGAAAACTAAGATACATAATCAAATTAATGTATGCCCGCGACAAGAAAGGGATACTCGGAAACCTCGGAGTCACTCCAGCCAGCTCGTCTTGGCCTCTCCCCTCTTCTTCCCCCTTGAGTCTTTCTTTTACGAACAGGGAAAAATGTCGGTGTTCCTCCTACCAAGCTACGGTATAGGGACGGGGGTCTATCAAACCCGGCCTCTGTCGGGGCCTTAGTAGCCACTAGCGTCATCCCTCATCTCCTGTAACCTAGGCGGTAGCATAGGAGCCCTCCTCTCTGTCTCTTGACGTAAGCCTCATAATCCCAGGATCACGGCGTCTCCGCTCTGTCATGAGGGTTGGCCCTCGCCTCGGCCCTCCTCCTCTCGAAAGCGATCGGGACCTCCGCACCCACAATGGCCTCACGCGCCGTCTGAAAATAGCCACTGAGTCTCTCCCGGATGCCTCTCATACCAATCCAGTACCAAGTGGTCGGGAACACCGGTCTCGGACGCTTTGAGAATGACCCGAGGAGGAAAGGCATCATACCTCCATGCTTTCCGGGAAAGAAATGGAAACAGAGGGATCATCCATGGAAACGAGGAGCCACCACCACTGGTGGCTATATCATCAAAACCCTCCAAAGGAACTGCTCCAAGCCAAGCTGTCTCGGGACCCGGAAGGCCGGAATATAGAAGCTGGGTGAGAAAGCCCGGAAGCTTATAACCACGTGGGACCCGTCTGAAGCACTCTGCGAGTCTCCACCCTTGATGAGGCACCAACCATCGATATCTTCGGTCACGGCGACCCGCCATCCAACGCGCCACGAGCCACGATCATCAAAATCTACATCGACACCTCTCTGGCAAAGTCGAGGCACGATCATATCGAGAGGTTTCCCAGAAAGAACCCCCAAAGCGGCTCCATCGGCCACGGGGTCGAAGAGGCAGGCTGCCCCGTGCATATACCGCCGTCCAGGTAGCTAATCTGTCGAGAGCATGAAAAGTCTCCCCCGGAATCAAAGGCGACATCTACGCCGGGCGGCCGGTGAGCAGCTGACATCCGGCGAGACCGATGGCGGATCCCGAAGGAATAGACCATGAACGGGGTGCCAAACATACAAAGTGCAAAGGCATCCCAATAGGCATCATCCACGAAGCCTAGGCCCCTAAATGCATCGGGAAGGCCCGGAAATATCGAAATGATCGGGACCGCGGATCATACCTTGCGCTTCCTCAGGGAAAGATGAAGGAGGACGCACAATCTGTCGGCAAAAGAAGCCCCTCAGGGCAAAGGAATCGCTATCTCTTCCACCTCAGGACCTCAAGCAAGGCCCGAAACTCTTCCACAGTCGGAACAATCTCGTTGAAGGAAAGGCAAAAGACATGCCTTCTAGTATCCCAACGAAGAAGAAGCTCTTAAGAGGTCATAATCCGGAATCAATTCCTTGAGAGACCATAAGCATCTTCATCTTGTACCTTTCTTCAAAGAATGATCTTCTCTCATGCATGATCTCCCTACACCACTCCTTGAACTTTTCAAAGAACAACATTTGCCTTTCTTTGGACAATTTTGGAGAATTTTTGGCCATTTCCATGGTTTTCTCTCTTTCTCCCGAAAATGGTGTGTTTGAATTTGGAGGTTGAAGAGGATATTTGAATTTGAAATAAAGCAAGACCAGTGCGAACCAAAATTAAAGAACAATGTCGGATGCGAGTCCCCATCCGCGCGGATGGGATTGCTTTCCCCAAAAAAATGCACGCTTGATCAAGTGCTACGCCCAAAAGAATATTCCGTCCCGGTTGCTCGAAACTTGTGCAAAAACCTCCCCCAAACCAGTCCATATACCAAACACCCTTGCAAAAAAAAAAAACCAAGGCTCATGCAACACTGCATTCATATTGCATTGCATTCATAAAATAAAATCCTAAATTATTACATTCCAAAAAAAAAAAAAAGAGTGTGCATAAAAAAAAAAAGCAAACATAAATAAAATCCTAAATTATTACATCAAAAAAAAAATGTGCACAAGTTGTACAAATCTAAATCTCAATCTCAAATCAAAAAAAAAAATCAATCGGAGTCTCCAGCGCCCGATGTCTCCCCCCGGCCCCTCTTGCGACTCGGGCCCGCCTCCTCAGGAGCCCTGAAAATCTCGGGCTCAGAATCGTCCTCGTCTCCAGAGAGAGGCTCGTCAGGACCAACGGCACGCTACGATAGGGCAAGCCGAGATCTGCGAAAAAATCGTACCCAGAAGGTGAAGGCGTCGGACTCACGCACGTACGAAGACGACCCGCCATCTTTGCCATACGTGTCCACTGCCCGTGTGGATCCCGAGAATGACGTGATCCGAAGGCAACACCGCGCGGGGATCAAGGAGAGGAGACAAAGGAGTCTACGAAGAAGTCTACGAGCGAATAGGGGAAGCCTCCGTCGACGGGCGCCGGCCGTGGTCGCCTCGCTCTAGCACGAGGAGCCCCGCAGCGACCATCCTCTGATGAATCTCTTGGCCCCGATCACTTGCTTCGTCGGCTTCTCGGCGACCACCTCCGAAAAGCGCACAAAAGCAAAAGCGTCAAAAAAAAAAAAAAAAAGGAAGTGATGCTAAAGATGATGAAACAAAAGGAAGAAAAGAAGGGGAAAAGGTGAAGCCATACCTTCATGCCGGACGAGGCCGGGAAAGCTCGTGGAAGTCGCTCGGGTGAGGGATCTGCACCCTCAATCGGACCCCATCCTGGATATAGGAAAAATCCGTCCGAGGGTACCGCGGGATCCCAAGCCCCTCCTATCCAAAACACGAGGCATCCTCGGCCTCCTCAAGACGAATGTCGCATATGGCTCAATCGCCACGAAATCAGAAGTGCTTGCTGCTCGGTAATCATCCCAGTCACGGACCGATCGCTCGGAGTGCATCATATCGGCGGGAGGCTCCACCGGTGTCCTCGAGGCGAGTTCACGCCATGCGCGCGTCACCCTCTCTCCCGGATAATAGGCATCGCGGAGTCGGACCCCTCAAAATCCTCCATTGCCTTGTCCAGGATCTCGGCGCCCTTCGAGTGCGCTACCTCAGCGATCCCGGGGAAGAATATCATCCCCTCATCTGTCTCGGCCTCCCAGTCGAAGGAAGGCAATCCGCGTACACGAGAGTCGTCGCCCCACTGGAGCTTATCTTCTCCAGGGCATGCTTGGACCAAGGCTGCATGGCCGGATACGCCCCAACGTACTCCGCCAGTGTCGCCACACCGTGACGATGAAAAAACTCCAACGCCCGTACTGCGAAGGTAAAAATCCAATTAATCCGGTGCAAAAGAAAAGTGCGTGCTCAAAAAAAAAAAAAAGAGAGGAAAGCAAAAGAGAGCTTATACCTCCGAGGGCAAACTCAGCGGTACAAGGAGCTCATGGCCTTCATTTGTACCTATCAAACAAAATAAAGCTCTGCCGGCCCGGCCTCTCCCCACGAGACATCTCCGGCCGTCTCCATGTCCTCCAAGGACCTCAAGGCAAAAGCTGCCGTCCCCTCGGCATGTCCAAAGGCGTGCTCGAGAAAGCAAACCACAAGAAGGCCACTGGCAATCGATCGGCGCCTATCCTCTCCTCCCCGACCTCATAACTCGCTATGGTCTCCACAATCTTGCCGTAGACCACGGCATACTCCATCCCCATCCCCTTTTTGGGAATAGGGAAAATCCCAGAAGAGCCTGCAGATCAGCATCG